>JARFJB010000799.1:4050000-4147500 GCA_036346205.1 Vesta saturnalis
TTATTGGTCGTTACAAAGGTAAATTGCACCACGGTCTAGCTCAGTGAGGTACAAACTTATAAAACGTACTGAAATTGAGAACTCGTTCATCAGGTGTGAGGAAAGCAGAGTTATTTTCATAGATAAAATCAGTATTAGCATTTGTTTAATTGGGCACCACTCAATTTCTAGGTTTAATAAATAAAATACAACAAAAATTGAGAAAGGTTGTATCTCAGAACATAATAGGTAATCTGAATAAGCACTAAACATCTGTATTTATATGTATATTTAATAACGCAAATGTCTGATTAATATTAGAATAAAATAACTAAAACGATACTTGTTGTACGACCTTACAATCTTAAAATTACCAAATTAAACACTGTAGATAAACGTACAATCTATGTTTACTTAGAATTCAAAATGCAATCTATTCAACATGTATTCAACGTGTATTAAACATGTATTAAACGTGTATTGACCTATGCCAACAAATTACAGTTGTGATAGGTTATGAACTCAAATGTTTTTATTTCGAAGCAGGGCTCAGCTGTTCCTTTTTAACGGTATCAAAATAACACAAACTGATTTGTTATTTAGTTAAACTGCACTAAAAGGATAAGTACTTACTTGTACAAACAAATATTTTAATCTCGTCTTAAACGAACTGTAGCTTGAGAACTTTATTTCCACTTCCAAGACAGACAAATATACGATAATGTAAAGATAACTTCCATTTGTAATTAACGTACAAATAACGAAACAGGGACGATAGGTAAGCACTATAAGTTTCATCTGCCTTCAACATAAAAATTAGACGAACGGTAGCAAATGGTAACATTCGATTATTGGCACCAAATTTTGACTCTACAATAATTGAAAGATATAACAAACGCAGATTCGAACGACGAAAGCTGTTGATATAATGACGAACGCAGAATATGTATAACAGCATGTGATTTATGCAAAACAAAGGTATCTCCATTCATTTCATAAAGATGTCATTGCATTATCTCGCCATTTTAACAAAGTTAACTTCGTGACGTCATACCCACGGTACTCAATGATACGTACATTTACCAAAATAAAAGCTTTTTCTTAAGATAAACGGTTTCCTTGTTCCTTATTCCGTATTCTTATTCCGTATTCTGATTCCTATTAAATATATATAGAAAATATAATTAGACGCCTTTATATACCTTATAAAATGGAAGCAAACTTAAAAAGACAACGTCTTAAATGCATGGCATAACAAACGGAAATGCACCAGCATGCTCAACTCACGCTGCGCATAGAACTAAAATTGAATGTCTAAAATATACACAGACACACAGACACACAGACACGCAGACACGCAGACACGCAGACACACAGACACACAGACACACAGACACACAGACACACAGCACACAGACACACACACACACGCACGCACGCACGCACGCACGCACGCACGCACGCACGCACGCACGCACGCACCACGCACGACACGCACGCACGCACGCACGCACGCACGCACGCACGCACGCACGCACGCACGCACGCACGCACGCACGCACGCACGCACGCACGCACGCACGCACGCACGCACGCACGCACGCACGCACGCACGCACGCACGCACGCACGCACGCACGCACGCACGCACGCACGCACGCACACGCACGCACGCACGCACGCACGCACGCACGACACGCACGCACGCACGACGCACGCACGCACGCACGCACGCACGCACGCACGCACGACACACACACACACACACACACACACACACACACACACACACACACACACACACACACACACACACACACACACACACACACACACACACACACCGACAAAAACACAGACACAGACACAGACACAGACACAGACACAGACACAGACACAGACACAGACACAGACACAGACACAGACACAGACACGGACACAGACACAGACACAGACACAGACACAGACACAGACACAGACACAGACACAGACACAGACACAGACACAGAACCTACACCCAACAGACACAGACACAGACACAGACACAGACACAGACACAGACACAGACACAGACACAGACACAGACACAGACACAGACACAGACACAGCGACAGACACAGACACAGACACAGACACAGACACAGACACAGACACAGACACAGACACAGACACAGACACAGACACGACACGACACGACACGACACCGACACAGACACCGACACGACACAGACAACAGACCAGACACAGACCAGACCAGAACACAGACACAGACACAGACACAGACACAGACCAGACCAGACACAGACAGACAGCAGACCAGACCAGACGCAGACGCAGACCAGACCAGAACAGAACAGAC
This sequence comes from Vesta saturnalis, assembly GCA_036346205.1. Classification (NCBI taxonomy): domain Eukaryota; kingdom Metazoa; phylum Arthropoda; class Insecta; order Coleoptera; family Lampyridae; genus Vesta; species Vesta saturnalis. Next base: position 4,052,338 of record JARFJB010000799.1, read on the forward strand.
ACAGACACAGAACAGACAGACACAGACAAGACACAGACACAGACCAGACCAGACCAGACCAGACACAGACACAGACACAGACACGACACACGACACAGACACAGACACAGACACAGCACGACGACACAGACACAGACACAGACACACAGACACAGACACAGACACAGACACAGACACAGACACAGACACAGACACAGACACAGACACAGACACAGACACAGACACAGACACAGACACAGACACAGACACAGACACAGACACAGACACAGACACAGACACAGCACAGGCACAGGCACAGCACAGACACAGACACAGCACAGCAGACACAGACCACAGCACACAGGCACACAGACACAGAGCACAGACACAGACACAGACACAGACACAGACACAGACACAGACACAGACACAACACAGACACACAGACACAACACAGACACAGACACAGACACAGACACAGACACAGACACAGACACAGACACAGACACAGACACAGACACAGACACAGACACAGACAGAACACAGACACACAGACACACAGACACAGCACAGACACAGACACAGACACAGACACAGACACAGACACAGACACAGACACAGACACAGACACAGCACACAGACACAGACACAGACACAGACACAGATGACAGACACAGACACAGACACAGACACAGACACAGACAGCAGACACAGGCACAGGCACAGGACAGACAGACACAGGCACAGAACAGGCACAGGCACAGCACAGGCACAGGACCAGGCAACAGGCACTAGGCACAGGCACATTGCACAGATCAACAAGACACAGACACAGACACTTAGACACAGCACAGACACAGACACAGACACAGACACAGACGACAGACCCAGTACACAGACACAGACACAGACACAGGACACAGACACAACAGACACAGACACAGACACAGAACACAGACACAGACACAGACACAGACACAGACACAGACACAGACACAGACACAGACACAGACACAGACACAGACACAGCACAGACACAGACACAGCACAGACACAGCACAGCACAGCACAGCACAGACACAGACACAGGCACAGACACAGACACAGACACAGACACACAGACACGACACAGACACAGACACAGACACAGACACAGACACAGACACAGACACAGACACAGACACAGACACAGCACACAGGCACAGACACAACACAGGCACGACACAGACACAGACAAGACACAGACACAGACACAGACACAGACACAGAACACAGACACAGACACAGCACACAGATACACAGACACAGACCACAGACACAGACACAGACACAGACACAGACACAGACACAGGGCACAGACACAACACACAGACACAGACACACAGACACACAGACACAGACACAGACACAGACACAGACACAGACACAACAAGACAACAGACACAGACAGCACAGACACAGACACACAGACACAGACACAGACACAGACACAGACACAGACACAGACACAGCACAGCACACAGCACAGACACAGACACAGACACAGCACAGGCACAGACAGCACAGGCACAGGCACAGGCACAGCACAGGCATAGCACAGCACAGACACATGTCACAGGCACAGAACACATGACACAGACACAGGACACAGCACAGGCACAGGCACAGCACAGGCACAGGCACAGACACTAGACACTAGTACACAGACACAGACACAGACACAGACACAGACACAGACACAGAACACAGACACAGACACAGACACAACACAGACTTTACAGTACACAACATCAGTACACAGACACAGACACATGTACAGACACTAGATCACAACACAGAACAGAACGACTACAGTACACAGACACAGACAATGACACAGAACTAGACACAGACATGCACAGACACAGTACATTCACACATCACACAACACAGACACAGATCACAGACAAGACAGACAACACAGACACAGATCACATGTACACAGACACAGACAGGGGGGGGGGGGGGGGGGGGGGGGGGGGGGGGGGGGGGGGGGGGGGGGGGGGGGGGGTACACACAGTGACACACAGACACACAGACACATAGACACACAGATACAGTAGCAACAGACACACAGACACAGACAACAACACACGTACACACACACACACACACATGATTGGCGTATTTTGTAAATATTGTAAAAAAAGTGTATATTTAGTATACACAAATGTATATGACAATATGATATGACAGGATGTACAATTAATTACGCATAGGAAGTAGTCTTGTATGTTGGATCATGCAAAAATAGATATTTGTTCACAAAAAACATACACGCACGCACGCAAGCATCCCCCACCCAGTCCTTTCTGTAAAAAAACACAAGTGTTTCATTAAATTATTTATGTTGAAATCAATATAAATTGGGCAAGAAGAAACTTTGTTACATGTGTATGTTTATTTATGCGATAACGGGTTGAAGGTTATCCTTTCGGCTTTCACTTACACATTCGATAAACATTTATATTCTAATACGACACAAGTTACACAAGTTACCCAATATTTCGATTGATTTGATAACAGGGGTGTCATGTAATGATCTTCAATAAAGTTTAATATGCATAACAATTACAGCTAATGCATCATAGCTTTCTAATTTTGTGTCAGATTCAGCGTTTTCTAAAAAATAATACACTTCTACAGATTTTTCAATACCTACCTACTAGAATTTCTAGAAATAAGCATGATAAGAAAAGGATGATAACCGACATTGAAACGTCTGTTGAATATTATGATAAAACTGTATAGGGGTGAACTACAAACGCAAATATGCTGTGATTACCGTTTTCGACTGTCTTAGTGTTAAAGACAGTAATGAACCTTTTCAACTAGCACGAAAGTATACGGATAATGTAGATGAGTTTATTGACTCAATAAGACTCGTAATTCCTATCCTTTCTTTGCGAGCGATGAAGGAACGGTGTAAAAGATTAATTAATCACATAACAAGAGCTCTGGACTGTAAAAGAGTAGTTTTGCCATCAGTCGCATCTATTACAGAAACCTCACATTTCTTCCGGGAAGTCGCTCTTGATGAAAATGGTTGAAATTAAAATATGTTGTTCCACTTTACCCGTCGATTAAAAGTTCTCACGGGCACAAAGTCTGAAAATGAACAGTTTTCGAGATACAAGAAGGTGAAAAGGCAATTTTACAAAATTTTATGGATTTTGCCAACTCCGTTTTGTTTAAAGAGATAGAAAAAGACATCAATTTGCAACTTTTTCCCTTGAATCTAACAAACTCCTTAGTGACTACCAATATGGTTTTACACAGTTTTTCGACAGATCATCTTAGTTCGTATGTGAACAATACATTGGAACAATCTGGTGAGCAGTGTTGGGTAAGATCCATTTATTTAGGATCTAGATACAGATCCAAACACATTTTTAAAAACTGATCTAGATAAAGATCCAAGATCCGTACGTAAAAATGGATCTAGATAAAGATCAAAGATCCTTGAAATGGGATCTAGATCTTTTATAAAGATCCGACATTCCTAAAATTGTTTCGAGATTTTTCTAATTATTAATATTATCTTTAATTGCTAGTATTGCTACTGATGAGTAGTACTCCCATTCCCATGATCATTTTTCATGTAATACCAACATTAGTCCGTAAGGTTAAATTATTAAGAAAAATAATATACAAATATAATTTTTATAGGTTTTTATTGAAAACTGACATTAATTATTTAACGCACTACAAATTACAAAATTAGTATTAGGTACACATTTACACTTGCAAGTTGCAATGTTAATTGTTAATTTAACTTAACACATAGTTGTTATACAATTATAAGGATAAGGACATTTATCTAAATTATTATAAGTATACATTACATAATTACATTTGATTATCTAATTTTATTTTATTTTGTTTTAAAATTAATAGCATCTCAAATATATCATCACCTAATCTATTCCTACGAGGAGTTAAAATTAGTCCACCCATACTAAATATCCTTTCAACGGGGGCAGATGAAGGAAGTATAGAATTATATTTTAAAAGATTTCTTTTATAGCAGGGTACATATTTAATTGCTCATAGTTAGTGCTTGTGTCTTTAAAATAATTTGTGCATTCTGAATCAAATGTTGTTTGCGATTGAGTATTTATTTTTAAAAAATCAAAGAATTCGTCCGTGGCAGAGGATTTTTTTTCAGTAAGTGTGAACTGAATTTCTGATTCTGAATTATTAAGATTTTCTTGAAATCCGGAATTGTTAAGTTCACACAATAATTGCGTTTGACAGAATGCTGTTTCATTTTTAAAGAGGGTAATTTTTAACCACCATAATTTAAATTTTGGGTTAGAAATTGTAGATAACAGGTATGGTCGACTACTAGAATTTTTAATATCCATTATATTAGAGAAACGTCTTGTAAAGCCGTTCAATAAACATTCTCTTAATTTAGAACAAAATGTCAGTTTTGTCATTGCTTCTAAGCTAGCTTTAATTTTGAAAAGTGTTGGCAAAACAGTACCTAACTGACAAGTTTTTTCATCTTGTAAAATATCTATTGCAACGGCTATAGGTTTTGTAACAGAAATATATTCGTTTAAAAACACAAAATCTGACAGTTGGAACACGTCTAATTTTAATAACTTACAAACATCACTTAATTTTGCTTCAATATTAATTAGTTTAACACATGCGTCATACATGGAATTCCAACGAGTAGGACAAGGAACTTTCAATTTGACACCGCAAACATTTTCTAACTGATCCGACGCCTTAGTAGACCTACTCACTAAATTCCATAAAGAATAAGCTTTCCCAAAAACAGTATCGTACATTTTTTTATACCTTATGTTTTCAAATGCTTTAGCTGCATCTATCGTAATTACAAGGCTGAGTGTATGCGAACAACACTTAAAATGTTCGGGCAAACGCACGTAAGTACTGTCAGTATCAAAAGCAGGTAATGATTCAACATCTACATCATTTTGATTTTGCAACTCTGTTAATTCGCTATCGCTGCTCTTATTACATATAGAAGCAGTAAATACGTTAAAAGTTTTATTAAAGTTGCTTGCGTTATCTGTTACCGTTCCTGAAATTTTACCGAGATTTAATTTGTATTCGTTATGAATTTCACTTATTAATTCCGCAATTCTGTCAAATGTGTGTGCAAATTTAAATCGCCTACAGCTTAATGCAAAAGATTTACGTTGGAAGCTATTACTATCGATAAAGTGTGCAGTCATACCAAGATAACTTTTGTTATTTGTGCTCCAAACATCTGCAGTTGTACAGACGTATTTGGTTTTATTTAATTCTTCTATTACAGCACCAATAACTGCTGATTTCTCTTCTTCTAATTTACTCTTGAGCGTTTTTCGGTCACAAGGTTTTTTGCCAGAAAGTCCTTCTACTAACCTAATAAATGCGGGTTTTTCGACTGTACAAATAGGCTTCATCTCTTCAATTATGTAATCTAAGACGAGTTTGTTAACCGAGTTCTTTGTGGTAGATCGTTGAAAAATGTTAGTCTTGTTGAAATTCTTCATTGATAAAATTTCGGTTTTACTTTTTTTTGTTGTCTTTTCTGCATCGAATTTGCTAAATGTTACTGGATGCTTTCTCTAGAAAGAAGGAGAAAGTGTATGTTAATTTATAAAATTCAGATTGAAGTCACTTCAAGTTTCAGTCAAAATTTAGATAACACCAATTTTGAAAGCGACCGAATCCCATATTTTTATGAATACAGGTATCATAAACATTTAAAAAAGTTTTTTGATGCAATAGGGGCTTTAAGAAATAAATCTCAACCTTTTGTAAATGTTCTTTTACACACGAGAAACTAAGTATTTTGCAACAAAAAATACTTTACGTAATTCATATAGAATTTAATAAGAAAAATTAAGTCTACAAATCACGTTTTGATATATCAGATGATGTATTTCGTAAGAATCCAATAAATGATACTAAAATTCTGCCAAAAACTATATTAATACATACCTTCATATGCCGAATAAAATTTCCTGTTGAAGTCACATGACCTTGTATTTGTGCGGGACAATTTAGAGACTGGGTCACTATCTTGTTGTCACATTTTGATAAAATTTTATAAAATTTACCGCTTAAGATTGGCGGAACTTCCATTAATTCAGCTTCGTCACTTATTGTTGATCTAACTAACAATTAACAAATGTGCTTTACTTAAAGTCGTATTCTTAAGAACTGAAGACAAGATTGTTGTTTTTCTATACCTCCTTTTGTTCGATTAAATTAGCAACAGGGAATTCCTGTTCCACTTAACTTAAGTACCTACTTTAATGGATGGATGACCCCATTGTCATTACTCATTAAGTCATTAGATTAGCACTTAGCGGTTATTACCTGCCTTTGTAGCTTTGGGAAACAAAAACAACCGACGGGAATATTAACAAAGAAAAGAATAGTTCTATTATTGGTTATTTCGGAATTTAACATGCCTCAGGCAGTAGGTAATTGTGTAAATGTGTATGTATCTCTGTGGGGTACGGATGTAACGGTCGTAACGGAGCATAATGTATTTTTTAAATATAAAGCTCTGTTGCCTCAAGCCAGTTAAAAATTTCACAAAATACCCTTAAAATACATTTTAAAATATTCTAATGGATCTTTGGATTCAAGTACTAAAGATCTGTTAAAATGTGATCTAGATCCAGATACTAGATCCTAGCAGAGCAAAGTATCTAGATCCAGATTATAGATCCGTTTAGTGGATCTAGATCCTGGATCTAGATCACTTTGATCTAGATCCTACCCAACACTGCTGGTGAGACAATTGTAGTCGCTTTAGATACTTGAAAATCATCTGACCAAATTCGGCATGAGGGCCTACTTGCCAAACTCCCCTCGTTTGAGTTAACTGATATGCGCATCCACTTTGTTACCGGTTTTCTTGATAGTGATTACGTGTCGTAGTTGTTGGCCTGTTTTTTCAAGAAGTTGACATGAAATATGTATTTTCGTGACTTAGTTCGATACCATTTAGAAAACTGTAATTATTTTATAAAGTTGCATTCTTGGAATTCTTGAAATATTGTTGTATGTGGACTATAAAGAGATATGTAAATTGTCATGTACGGCCCAAAGGTTAAGTTCCTACTATGATTATCTTGTGGGATTTGTTTCAAAAAACCCTTGAATGTTCCTCTTGCGAGTTTCATTACCTGATATCCTTTTGGAAGAGGTTTTGTAAAACATCCATACTCAGGCAACTCTAGATTAGTTATTTTAGTTATTCTTAGACATTAAACAGGTAATTATAATATTGGACACAGTTTTGTTCACATTCCCTAGATCCCTCTAAGAGCAGCATGAATATGTGAATTTTTCCCGGTCATTTATCGAAACGGTTGCCTGTGTCAACGTAATCGTCATCTGTTCTTAGGAAACAACTACCAGCTGGTGGATAACTGGTACCAGTTCTTGGTAAACTTGCATCTGTATGTGAAAAACCGGTACCAGTTTCTGGAAAACGGATTCTAGTTTTTGACCTGTTCTTGAGAAATGATTAGATGTTTTTGATCATGTTGAGTCATTTTTGAAGAAAGCGTACCAGTTCTTTGGAATCAGCTATTAATTTTCAGGAAACAACCACCAGTTTTTAGCAGACAACTACCTCGCGATAGTGGAGAAGGTGCTTTTTCAAAAGAGCCATAGTAGTATTACATAAAACACAAAATGTTTATTGATTGATGTATTGACTAAACCATTTTCATTTCTAACGTTGTTTATCTGGATGGATGGATAAAGTAGCGGGATATTTAAAGACCAAGGTGATATTATTAATATTTATTGTCAAATGGTTGGCATCCATTAGGCATACAATATAATGTTTTTAGTACATACTACCTCGATCATGTTCGAATTCTTGCAGGAATCGGTGATTGTTAACAAATTGCCACAATACAATAAGGATTATGTAATAAATTGTTGATTCGTTCATGTTTTAGTACATTTGATTTAAGGGTTATTCTTTATTTCATTGTAACTAAGCACTCTTAACAAATACGTACAACGTTGTTATTTGTTGGTAAATATGATGTTTTTTTACCACCACTGGTTAAACTCGACATACCTAAACACATTCTTGAGATTTAAAAACTTAGACTCACCAATTTGGTCGTCTACCTTGAAATATTCGTGGAAATATAGAACACCTTTTAAATCAGTTGTTTCCACCATTACCAGATCATCATACTTCGTATGCGTAATTCTCAATAAGAGCGTTGTATATTTTTGGGTGATAACGAGGTTGGGTACGTTTTTAAATGGTTTTCTACAATGAAGTTTTATTTAATCCGGATAAATCCATGCTGCAAGTTGAACTAGTTTATGGGGAAAAGGAAAAAGCCACGTATTTCATTCCCTTCCCACGGAGGAGGGCGGGCTGCTCGAGCTTTCCGAGCTCCTTCAGCCACAATCATGGATTCCCAACATACATACATGGATTACGTATATATGCATGGTGGGATTAAGGATGGGTGTGGTCAGGATAAGATCAGAAGGAACGGAGTTAGGGTTCTGAGAGGGAAACTACTACCCCAGCATTTGTCTAAGCAGCCGCACATGGTGTGTGTATAGGCAGTGACTATGCCGCTGCATGTGTATGAGGAAAACCCCCTGAAAAAACCTCATACAAGGTAGACGGTAACGGGAATCGAACGCATTACCTCCCGAATGCTAAGCAGGTCGTGTCACCAGTACGCTACCAGCTCGGTAGTTTATAGGGAACATACTGCTCTTTATATTAGAGTACCTTGAGCAATATAGAGCATGCGCAAAACCAATTACAACTGGACTTTCTAGGGTTAGTTCTAACAACTAGTTATTCACTTCGGAATGCTCATTTTGCAGATTCTAGGTACCTGTTTTTTGGGATTATTACAATGAGCAATAATATACTTTAACATGTTACTTGATTTTAAGAAGCTTGTCTACCTTGCAGATTCTATTCCCAGAATTCGTTTGCAGGTGCTTGCAATATTCTGCTTCACACAGCAGTTGTTTCAAGGTCAATAAAGCCTTTCGTGGATTATTGATTTTTAAATATTGACTTCCCCCAAAAACATTAGTTTAACCCTCACTCTGAGTCCAGGTCAATGAATCCTCGCTTCCGGTCCAGATCAATAAACTTTGAGATTCTTAGGAAACCGTTCTATTTTTAGATTTTTAAGAAGCCAATAAACGTTAACGTAAAGAAAGTTTAATTTTTATATTTACAAGAATTGTAGTGTGATCTAAGCAATGACATACCCTGCTTTTTGTGTTAGAGAACCTTGAGCAATACAAAGTTACAATTTTGACGTTTAGAAGTTCATAAGAAAGACTTATTGTTGCCAACCTTGCAGATGATATTTCCTAGAATTTATTTCCGGGAAGTGGTTTAGCACACGTCCTTCTCACGCTCTCTCCCTTACCTCTAACTCACTTTTGGGTTTGTAGGATCTGATTTATGTTTGAATTTCCAAGAATTGTAATAGGATACCCATTGTCTGGAACTCGTTTTATTCAAATATTTATAAGGATTACCACGCGTTTCTATTAAAGGTTAATGAACTATAGAATTTCCAGGAACTCGCTCTATTCTTGGATTTACTATAATTGACCTACTTTTAAAGATCAATGAACTTTGACCTGCTTTTATTCTCTCTTTCAGTTATCGTAATTCCCTATCTACTTGTCTCTTTCTTGCAAATGTAAAAGCCTACGTGAGACAAGATTCCCTAAGCTATACTACTTTCAAGGTTAGGAAAAACATAACAACCAAACCTAGATATGCCTTTTGAATAACAAGTATTTCAGCAAAGTTAAACACACATTTAAAACAATTTTATAATCCTTGATTTTGACATTTTATTTTAATCAATTATTCAAATATATTATTATAAAACGCGTTTTATCAAAACAATGAACTTAACAAATGTTATATTCATTCGATTATCGTAGTCGTGGACTTGTTTTCTAAAGAAGTTGACAAGAAATTTGGATTTTCGTAACAACCCGACACCAATCGCAAAAATGTAATCTTCGCGTAAAATCGCATTCTTAGAATACTTGAATTCTTGTTGTGTATGGACTATAATGAGATATTTGTAAAATGTCATGTACCGCTAATTTCGAAACGTTAAACTTCTTGTCTATTTTCTTGATTTTATTTAAAAGACCCTTGGATGTTCATCTTGCGAGTTTCATTACTTTTCTAATATTTTCTTGGCAGAGGTTTTGTAAAACATCCATACTCAGATAACGCTAAATTAGATATTTTAGTTTTTCTTAGACATTAAACAGGTAACTACAATACCGAACACAGTTGTGTGAAGAGTTCACATCATTAAGAGCAGCGTGAATCTGTTAAGCTGATTTCTGCAGGTCATTTAGCGAAACTGTTACCTATTTCAACTAAATCGTCATCTACTCTTAGGAAACAATTACCAGTTCGTGAGAAACTGGCACCAAATCATGGCAAACTTGTATCTGTATTGGGGAAGCTGGTACCAGTTGCTGGGAAGCGGATTCTTGATTTTGACCTATTTTGAGGTGCTTTTGGGAAGTGGTTATCCGTTCTTGACCTGATTTGACTTTTTTTTGGGGAAGGGGTACCAGTTTTTGAGAACCAGGTACCTGTTTTTAGAAAAAACCACCAGTAATGAGGAAACCTCGTCCTGGGACAAGGATTAAGAAAGCCAGGTCCTGCATGTAATTTTAGTGTTATTATTTTCAGAATCAACAAGAATTGTAAATACATTTAGCGTTTAAATATAAACAGTATAAATACTCTACGCACTGTAAATTTTTGGCAAAGGAGAAATTGACGTATATAAATTTGTACGTAAATACGTTTTTCACACTGACAGATACCAAATGTTGCCGCCCGGGCCAAACGTCTGGGTTGCCCGCCCCTAGAGCTGGTGCTACACGTCGTTCTATTTTATTTTGTTCTTTAATTTACCATGCATTAGTACTTTTTTACTCATTCGGGCGTTCCTTACAGTTTACGTAATTGTTTTAAATAACGCACTTTTAGAATTTTATTTATCCTTACTGCTTACAACCTTAATATATTGTAGTTTGTAAGATAAGTAATATGGGTTCCTGCATTACGAAGAGCTATCTAACAATTTCAATTCTTGGGCTGTTGAACCTAAATAACCAATATCACAACCATCGACTGTAATAAATCTGATATACATTCTAAAATTATCGATTTAGTAATTAAAATATAATTAATTGTTTACGTACCGCTCAATTGAAATATTCAATTCTTTAACAATTAGTTCAGTGATACATTTTGAATGTTTCTTATTTTCCTCGGCACCTAGATGCTGGATACTCAATATACTGACTTGAGCTGATGGTTCATTTGTGGCACCAAATGACATATCCACATCACTGGTAACCGTTGCTGCGCAAAGCTACAAAGTTGTTGTGAGATTAAGTGATATTTTCAAATACTAACGTGCATTAATAGGCGTTTCTAGAAGTACTGCTAACGTATTACACAGTTTTTGAGTTAAATTCAAAGGTATTTTGTTTCTATGAATGTTCGTTTCTACCCTAATATGAGGCATCTTAAAGTTACAGGTTTTCCAATGGTATTTGATGTTGGATTTCAAGTACATAAATAATGTATTCTCTTAGTGTGACTAGGCGATATCGAGTTCAAATAAGCAGATAACCTTGTACGAATTACGATTATTTTATGGAAGTAATTTATAATAATGTCATATGTTTATTGCCCAGTTCTCTATTGTAAGTGTTTGTTAACTGTGGTTTCATATTAGTTGAGTTGATTGGCTTATTTCCCCGGTTTTTGCTTTTTGAGAGCGACGTTTCGGAAGCGGACTCTGCTTCCGTCATCAGGCTTAGTCCTGAAAAGCACTGTTTTTAGAATTCACACGTTATGATTTTTTCCCAAGCACTTGACTACTCACACACACACACACACACACACACACACACACACACATATATATATATATATATATATATATATATATATATATATATATATATATATTGTGTGTGTGACAATTTTAACTAAGCTTCTATGGGTAACTTTGTTATTATAACAGCTACAGAGTCGGTTAAACTAGCAATACTGGCAGAATTTCAAGACCAATGAAATGACATTTTGAGTTTTGACCAGTGTTGCCAATTTTCATAGTTATTTAGAAAAAACTAAAAATGAGCCGAATTTTCAAACTCGTATATCTTTGAAACCGTTGCAAATAAAGCTAAAATACAAGCGAAGTAATTGATAGATATTTTGACGAACTTTAAGATAAGCCTATTTTTAAATTTATTTTCCATTTCATTTTTGAGATATAACACAAAGCTACTTTTTTTTAAATGGAACGTATAGTTTATTTTAGTCCTATTAAATAGCATATTTTTTACTGATTTCAAAAATGTATAGTTTACCTTATTTATAAGGAGTAGTTTTCTTGTAATTTAATAAAAACTGTAAAGTTTTAATCAGTTTTAAAAAATAGAGCGCCATGGAATGAAATAAAACAAAGGAAATTTGACACTTACATTTTTATTTATGTTTCTTTTAATTAAATTAAAATTTAAATAGTATTCCTTATTTAAAAAAGGTGACTTTTTAAAAAATAAATATAGAGTATTCCTGTGCAGAAAAGAACGATATGTTATTTTGCTATTATACTTCTAATCGTGATGAAAATGCACCGTCGGAAATGTATTTGCAGAGGTAAATGGAAAGAAGGCAACCTGTTAAAAGATTATTTCGTAAACTGGAAACTAATTTAAAGCAATACGGGTCTTTCAGAGAAACCAAAAGACGCAAAAAAAATTAAATTTAGAAACCGAAGTAACTGTTCTGGCTTATAATAATGTCAAACCGACTGCATCTGTACGGGAAATTGGCCTCGAATGTAATACATCATGAGAAGAAGCACGCATAATTTTGAAACAAAATAACTTCAAAGCTTACCGTTACCATGTTGGAAATACATTGTATCCTGCAGATTTTGAAAGACGATTAAATTACGCTACCTGGTTTATTGAAGAGCATCGAAAAAACAATGACTTTTTAAAATCAATTTTGTTTACGGACGAAGCCAAGTTTACCAGCAATGGTTTATTGAATAGGAAAAATAACATTTACTGGGTTCAACAAAATCCTCATTTAACTGTAGAGAGACGAGATCAACATGTTTTCTCAATAAACGTATGGCGCGGTATTTTAGGCACTAAAATTATTGGTCCATATCTTTTTGAACAACATTTAAATGCTGAACGCTACTTAATGTTTTTAAGAAATGCATTTGAAAATATGATGGACGAAGTTCCATTAAATTTAATAAGCGCTTTTCGTTTTTTTCAACAAGATGGAGCTCCTGCTCACAATGCAAATGTTTTTTCAAACTTTCTAACAGAAAGGTTTAATAACTGGATTTGTACTCGTGGTACTATTCCATGGCCTCCTAGATTTCCAGATTTAACCCATTTGTATTTATTTTTGCGAAGAACAGTTAAAGCGTTTATAGAACTAAACCACATAATGTCGAATATCTAAAAGATAAAATAAGAACAGCATTGCAACAATTGGACCTAATACCTTGTTAAAAGTGCAAAATAATATACTACAAAGATGTCGTATATGTGTTGAAAACCATGGTGGCCATTTTGAAATCTTGTTGTAATTTAGTTGTAATGTAGTACTTAGGTATTTGTTTTGTTTATAAATATTTATGATTGGTTGAAATTTTATAAACTTCAGCATTAATAAAGTTCGTACTCCTAAGTTTTTCACAACTGACGATTATCGTGTTATAGATTTCTTTTGTTTTATTTAATTCCAACGCTCCCTATTTCTAATACTCGATTTTAACTTTACAGTTTTTATTAAATTACAAGAAAACTACTTGTTATAAATAAGGTAAACTATACATTTTTGAAATCAGTAAAAAAGATTCTATTTAACTGGACTAAAATAAACTATACGTTCAATTAAAAAAAAAAGTGACTTTGTGTTATATCTCAAAAATGAAATGGAAAATAATTTTAAAAATAGGCTTATCTTAAAGTTCGTAAAAATATCTATCAATCACTTCTCTTGTATTTTAGTTTTATTTGCAACGGTTTCAAAGATATTTGAGTTTGAAAATTCGGCTCATTTCTAGTTTTTTCTAAATAACTAGGAAAGTTGGCAACACTGGTTAAATTGGTCTTAAAATTCTGCCCAATATTGCTAATTTAACCAATTCTATGTGTGTATATATATGTACATGTATATCTTCATTGTGTGGTTTGGTTTTGGTTAGTATTACACTGAGCGTTCTGGTGAGTACCTCGTATTTGCCACCTATCCTTCGTATTTTGTCTGAGTTACCTTGTATATACGGTATTATTGTTATATATTTAAGTTCTCCTTTTCCGGTTACCTTTTCCCTGTTTAGGATAGGTGTTAGATCGGGGTAGCCATTTTATTTGCGTGTTTTAGCGATATTTTCTTTTTCTTTGTTCAGGTCCTCTCGTTTTGAGCATATTGTTGTGGGTAAGTTTACTGTATACACTTGTCGTGAAAGTGCTGTCATTCCTGTGTACAAGTACATCCAGGAATGGTAGTTTTTGTTCCGACTCCAATTTCTTTGTGAATTTAATGGAGGCTATTTAGCTGATCTAAGAATTCATGCAGCTTATGCTTGCCGTGTTGCCAAACTACGAAGGTATCGTCTACGTATCTAAGCCATATCCTTGGATTTTCATTTAATTCAGTTGTCGCTCGATTATCAGTTTTCCATACATACAGAGTGCCCCAAACTGATTTGACCACACTACAACTTGATAACGAATAAAGATATTTGAATAAAACAAAAACTATTCTTTACAGCTGCCAATGTACTTTAATATTGGCTGTTAAAATTTTCCCCACTTGAACTACCTTTCAAAAGACAACCCCCTCCCTTAAAATTTTAAATAGTACCCCCTATACTATTTTTATCAATTATGATGCATGGTTATGTCCAGGAATGGTATAATTTTTACAGAATTAAAATCGATCATTAATTACGGAAGAAAATGCAATTTTACATTATTGCAATTAGAAAATTGAATAGAATGAATTATATCTAATTTATTCCTAACTTTCTTAAACGGGTAACATATTTCAGTTTGATTTGTTTTACTATGGTTGTTTACGTCGCCCATCATGTCCGACTTGACTGAATCATATAAATAAATGTATAAATAAAAGTTCTATTTTCTTCCGTAGTTAGTGATCGATTTTAATTTTGTAAAAATTATACCATTCGTGGACATAACATGCATCATAATTTATAAAAAAATATAGGGGGTGCTACTTAAAATTTTAAGGAAAGGGGTTGTCTTTTCAAAGGTAGTTCAAGTGGGGGTCATTTTAACAACCAATATTAACGTACATTGGCAGCTGTAAAGAATAGTTTTTGTTTTATTCAAATATCTTTATTCATCACCATGTTATAGAGTTTGTGACACCCTGAATATATATATATATATATATATATATATATATATATATATATATATATATATATATATATATATATAGGTTCACTATGGTTGATAGTGGGTTAGTTGGAAATATGTAGTTCTAATGCACATTGTCATAAGTTCCATTATCGCGTTTAGCGAGAGTTACGTGCGTTCGTCTAACTTTTCATCCTTTTCCAGCCTGTCCCTTACGATAGTTGCCCACCGATAAGGTGGGCACATTTGTGAATAGGTTTACGATGTGCAAGCTTACCAGAGTTTCTTCGTGGTTTGGTTGGAAGCTTCTGATGGTTTCCACCAAGTGCTGCGTATTCTTGAGAATAGACACAATTGGTCTCAGAGGAATTCCTTGCTTATGGATTTTTGGTAGGCCGTACAGATGTGAAGATTTGATGTAGTATGGGGTGTTTAGTTCTCTGGTAATCGTAGAACTCCCCCTTATGCTTTGCCATCGTAAGGTATATCCGTCTTCCGATTGAGACTGATCCAACCTTATTTCTGAATTCTTCGGATTCTTCAGGATCTAATTTCATAGCTGTTTCTTCCACTGTAGTTATTAAACCTACTTTCGGAATATACCTTGGTGTTGTAGCATAGTTCAAGCCTTCGTCCAAAACCTTCATTTCGTGTCAGTTCAACTGTCGTTTAAAAATGTTTCTAACAGTGTTTTTGAAATTGATGTTGGTTGGTTCTTTCATCTCCTCCATTAGCTTTTATAGTTTCTTCTGCTGAATTTGGTTGTGCATTGCTTTGCTTTTGGAATATCAAAACCTTGTTCGTTCACTCGACTTCGAATGGTTTCTCTGATCCCATTGGATAGGTGTTCGAGCTGGTACTTTCACAAACGGTGATGTCTGATTCGTTCTTTAACCAGCGCTTCGCTAGCTCTCTTTGCGTTCTAAAAAATATATATTGGATTAATCAGTGGTTCAGCAGTCAAGGTTTCAGATCTGCAAGTGAACTGTACCAAGTTCGAATCTGAGAGTAGCCAAGTGCTTGGGAAAAAATCATATCATATGAATTTGATTGAAGTGCGAAAACAGTCCTTCTAAGGGCTAAACCTGATGACGGAAACATAATCCGCTTCCGAAATATCGCACTCAAAAAGCAAAAACTGTGGAAATAGGCCGATCAACTTTATTGTCCTTACTTGTTATTATTAGTTTACTACTTCTTTTCAAATCCGTAACCTAATTTTCGGGGCTGAACTCTCCGGAAAGAGTTATTTACCTGAATTTTCATGATAACACACAGACACCCAGACACACAGACACAGAGACACACAGACACACAGACACACAGATACACAGAGACACAGACACACAGACACACAGACACACAGACACACAGACACACAGACACACAGACACACAGACACACAGACACACAGACACACAGACACACAGACACACAGACACACAGACACAGACACACAGACACACAGACACACAGACACACAGACACACAGACACACAGACACACAGACACACAGACACACAGACACACAGACACACAGACACACAGACACACAGCACACAGACACACGGACACACAGACACACAGACACACAGACACACAGACACACAGACACACAGACACACAGACACACAGACACACAGACACACAGCACACACACAGACACACAGACACACAGACACACAGACACACAGACACACAGACACACAGACACACAGACACACAGACACACAGACACACAGACACACAGACACACAGACACACACAGACACACAGACACACAGACACACAGACACACAGACACACAGACACACAGACACACAGACACACAGACACACAGACACACAGACACACAGACACACAGACACACAGACACACAGACACACAGACACACAGACACACAGACACACAGACACACAGACACACAGACACACAGACACACAGACACAGACACACAGACACACAGACACACAGACACACAGACACACAGACACACAGACACACAGACACACAGACACACAGACACACAGACACACAGACACACAGACACACAGACACACAGACACACAGACACACAGACACAGACACACAGACACACAGACACACAGACACACAGACACACAGACACACAGACACACAGACACACAGACACACAGACACACAGACACACAGACACACAGGCACACAGACACACAGAGACACAGACACACAGACACACAGACACACAGACACACAGACACACAGACACACAGACGCACACACACACAGACGCACACACACATATAGACAGACAGACACACACACATACATACACACACATATCACACACACACATACCTACACTCACACCCACACACCGTCGAACCCATACAATGACAAACCCAGACACCCACAGACACTCACACCCACACGTACGCAAGCGCACACGCACATGCAGACGCACACAAACATGCATACGTGCGTGCTCACACACGTCCATACGCTCACTCGTACAACATAGCCAATGTTTGCGAAACCTATTAAAGGTGAAATAAGGTAATAAGTAGATAATTGTCCGGCGCACTAGTACTCAAAATTTTACCCATTCATACGTGGCTTACAGTTTACATAATTACTTTGAATAACTCGCTTTTAGAACTTTATTTACCCTTACTGTTTACAATCGGTCTGTAAAAAAAAAGTAATATTAGTGGTTTGTCAATCTGGTTCCTGCATTAAGAAGGGCGATCGAATAACTTCAATTCTTGAGTTGTTGTACCTAAATAACCAATATCACAATCTCTGGCAGAAATAAATTCTATATACATTCTAAAATTGTCTATTTAATAATTAAAACATAATTAATTGTTTACGTACCGCTCAATTGGGATATTCAATTCTTTAACAATTAGTTCAGTGATACATTTTGAATGTTTCTTGTTTTGCTCGGCACTTAGATTCTGGATACTCAATATACTGACTTGAGCTGTTGGTTCATTTGTGGCACCAAATGACATATCAACATCACTGGTAATCGTTGCTACGCAAACCTACAAGGGTGTTGTTCTATCAAGTGTTATTTTCATATACTAACTTACTTTAAGAGGGGCTTCTAAAATTTCTGCCAAAGTTTTACACAGTGTTTGAGATAAATTTAAAGGTATTTTGTTTCTATGAATGTTCGTTTCTACCCTAATATGAGGCATCTTAAAGTTATAGGTTTTACAGTAGTATTTAATGTCGGATTACAAGTACATAAATGTAGTATTCTGTTAGTGTGATTAGGCGATATCGAGTTCAGATAAGCCGATAACCTTGTACGAATTAGGAATATTTTATGAAAGTACACGTTGTACAGCAGTATTTAGGCTTGCATTTCAACACACACATGCCGTTTCTATTGAGTGTGATATTGAGTTCAAATAAACTGATAACCTTGTGTTACGATTCCTTTATGGAAGTGTTTTACAACCTCATTTGTTTATTGTCCAGGTTAAAGTGGTTTTTAATGTATAATGTATACCAGGTTACACTTGTTATGGGAGTAACTAGTAGATGTAATAATAATTAATTAATTCAATTAGTAATTAATTATGTTCACAACTTAGGTTCCATTTTTTAGTTGATGTGAAAGATTCTCAAACCCAAACTGACATTTCATTTGTTGGTAAAAACGAATCAAATTGGTTATGTCGAGTTAGTTAAACGGTATGTTAACCTGGAAACACACATTACATGTATTTTGATTGTTCAGTATGAACGTGGTAAATACACAACCTAATATGGTGGGTTAATGCATTAACCCTTTCGGCTGATTGGGAAGCAGTGTAAAAAACGTGAAAAAATACGGTAGGCGGAAACCTAAGTGGTTCCTGCTAGTTATGTTAAAAACTAACTTAGTAAAAAAATGATTATTACGAGAAACAATTCACAACATAGTAAAGAAGCGAATGCTTCTAAATATTTCACGAACATTTTTAAATGCTTTCATTTCCAGATGAGACAAGCATAATCGTTTAAGCAATTTTGACAATTGCAAGAATATACGTACGTGTTAATATAAACGATTGAAGCGATTTTACAGTTTTGCTGTAGCTATATTATTTGACATATTGTCACAGAGCTTTGCACACACACACACACACACACACACACACACACACACACACACACACACATGGAAAAACTGAAGAAGTGTTTTACATATTACCAGTACTTGATATTGCTTAACTTCTTACTCTTGCTTCTAAATCCACTTACTGGGGACATTAAGTCTGTAGTGCCCCCCAGGTACCATATCTAAAAGTGTAATTTGAACTTATTTGCAAAAATATAAATTCAAGAACAAAACGATCGTTAAGTGATTTATCTTGACTTTACTGACAATGTTACTATTACTCAAATTAATTGCTTGCCTTACATGGACTTTCCAGACAATAATTAAAAGATTAGAATTTATTTGCAAGTTTGATATCTAATTACTCGCAAACCTCAAATCTGATTAAACGAAGTGGCCGTCTAGTGGTAGGTACGCGGTTCTATTTGAATTAGATAAGCCGTATGAAGTAAGTGTTGATGGATAAAGGGCAGGTAAACAATGAAACTACTCAAATTAAAATTAGCGAGCTTTGCGCAATGGTGGTTCAGCCTGTTAATATACTATTGTGGGAAAGAACCACCAATAAAACCTACTTTATTTATAACTAAGTAATTGCACAAGTACATTAACAAATCAAATAACACAAAAAAAAAACCAATGAAAGGGTTAAATATATAACAAAACACCATTAAATCAGGTTAAAGTGCGTACAGAATTATAACATTAAGAGAAAAATAAATAAGAAGTAGTTTAGTTACACATAAACACAATAAAAAACCGAAGTAGTCACACCCACAATCGTGTTATAAATAACCAGAATAAAAATCCTAATACCAAACATGTTGCCCTTTAAAATCAATCATATATAAAATACAACAGTAAAATTGCACAGGTGATAATCAGGTAAAGGCAAGGACAAAAGAAAATAGACAAGGAATTTACCCATACGGAATTGTTTAGTGACTATTAAAGCATAAAATGCATAGGTACAGGTACAACAAATTACATATAAAGAGAAATTAGTTCGTAGGCAAATAATTCTACTTAACAAAGTCTTGCAAGGGTAAGTTATAAATAGACCATAACATCGTAACCGGTATATACGTTTGAGTGTGTTAAAGAAAATACAGCGCCCCTTTCTCAGTTTACACATTCAACTATACGACAATAAAAACAATAAAAATAAAATTCAAGGTGTTCAATTGTTATCTGGAACCGGGAGTGCATACCCACTTGGCAATTGCCTTTTACAATTAATAACCAGAGCGGTATCATACACCCGTTCGCCAGCCCACCTCTACATAATATGAATATAAACAACAAACAACAATGCTAATTCATACAAATGCAAGAGTGAGGGAGCGATGTACTGTCTTCCATTTTAGAGATCTGAGCTTAATGAGCCCGCGTGCGAATAGGATACCTTTACACCTAACGTGTTTTTTCAACCCTTACTCAAATATCAATTACGTAAAATACAGAAAATAAAATATCCGAAAACGTGATTAAATTACAACTTAATATATAATAAAATATATTAAACACCGTTAACCCTTCTAACGCGGTAATAATTGCGATTTGAACATGTTTATTATAATAATAAATTTCCGCGGTCCGCTACCTACAAGTCTATACAACGTACTAATGTAAATGCGAAAATATGGTGCGAGATCTGATGTTATAAACTTTACTTCACTGAGAATGTTTCCTGTTTTGAATTGAGGTCCAGGGCGTGTACTTGACGGCAATCTGTTTTGTGAAATTCTCAGCGCAGTGAAGGAACCTGGCTCTACCTAATTTCGGGAGTGTCCGTCTATAACCTTTCTTCCGAAAATTTTGCAGCATGTTATATTGAAATACAAATGTCGTAACTTGCAAAGTTTAACTTAAGCGATTGGCGCGTATGCCTATTGGTACATTAGCAAGCTTTTTTTAAATGTGGCCGTAGACTTATAAATCAATTCAAAAAAAGCTTCGGAGTAGTTCAAAAGGCTTTTGCCCATTCGTGATCTTCAGCTCAGTGCAAGTAAGGGCGTATTTATTTGTCTCGTGTTAGGAACTAATCCTACTTATACTGTTTAGACCTGCACATATAATACATAAATATTGCTTGAAGGTTTTACAAATCATGGTAACATTGTGTAAAAAGGCTTTCTCGTATGAATCAGATTTGCAGTAAAGCGCAGAATCGTTGATTACCAGAGTGTCCCTTAACCGACGAAACAGACGAATTTCAGTGAGTATTAAATGATGTTTGCACTTGAGCAACCCAATTTGTTGATTATCCCAAGGTAGCTTGCTTCTGAAGATCATATTGATGTCTAATTATAGTTACGCCTGGTTTTGATAACGCAGAGTATCTTCGCACGTTTAAAAGTTGCATACTGCGAAGGAAGAAGAAGGTAACATACAAATGTTAGAGACCTTCTAATATAATTAGATTGATAAAGAAGGTGTAAATATAGTACTACTTAGGGTTACAATGATTTTTCAGCTTCAGAGTCTTCGGGACTAAGTTATTCTAACAGGAGAACTTCTTGGTAATACGGTAAAAATTGCTTTGTAACAAGATGTGTTTACCTTAGTGTTGTAAACTGCTTCAGATAAGAACACCTTGTATTTTTGGGCCTAGGTATTACTTATTTTCCATCGTTTGTCTCGACTTTCAAATTGAACAGTTGGAGTTCGTAATTTTGGCATCGGTCTTGATTCCTCACTGGACTGGTTCCTAGTGGTAGAAGGTATACAACTTAGACATGTGAATTTAATGTACAGGGTGGTTTTTTTTCGTTAATATTATAGGGTATAGGCTAAACGGTAAGAGATACAAAAAAACTAAGATACGTGTCCCGTTCTCTTTTTTAGTGTTTAGTTTATTGGCGCAATCGGATCTACGCTAACTGAATTGGTTTCGAAGATACAGAGTGATTCTCAAAATCTGCCGGTTTTTATTATCTCTTATGACTCGGTTATTTATGGAGATAAAAAGCTTTAGATACGAAAGTTTTATGACTTTTACGTTGAATCCAGTGGCGTTCTTAAAAATAGAGATGTTTGATTTTTTGAGATATTATCAAAAGTAGCATTTTCTTAAATGGGACACCCTGTATCTGATAATCTCAAAAAATTGCATTTTTTCTTGAGGTTGCAACAATATATAACACTTAGTATTTTGCATTGTCCTAAATAGCTAAAATACTAAAAAAATATTTTTTTTCAGTTGGCCATTAATTGAATGTTTTAAGCAATTGTTTTTGTTTGTTTACATGTCATAAAATTCAGTAACAATTATGTATTGGAATTCTTATTTCGTTTCCGATTATATTTTTTAAAAAAGGTGATTAAAATGAATAATTTTCAAAATTATGAAAAATTAAATATGCTTGAGTGCTACATTGAGAGTAATAAAAATAAAGACGCAGCTCTAGACTTATATTTTGAGCGTTATCCGGAACGACGACAACCAGAACAACAAATATTTGAAAGATTATATCACAATTTAAGTGAGTATGGATCATTTGGAAAACCAAGAAGTAAGATTTACAATACGGCAAATAGAGCAAGAGATGAAATAAATACATTAGCTTGTGTTGCTGCTGATCCGACGATATCATTTCATTTACAACAAGACGGTGGTCCAGCACATAATAGCCACATGGTAAGGGACTTACTAAATGTCAATTTTGGCGAAAATTGGCTTAGTACATATGGACCAAACAGATGGCCTCCGCGTTCCCCCGACCTGACGCCACTTGACTTTTATTTTTATTTATCAAAAATGAAGTCTATAAAACCCGAAGTAATCCTGTAGAAGAACTCAGAGCAAATTTTATTAATTGCATTGGAAAAGTGCCAAATATTCAAATCTATAACGCCACTCGTTCAGTTACAAGCAGAGCCCAAAAATGCATCGAGCAGAATGGAAGACAATTTGAGCACCTTTTGTGATTGACCACCTATGCTAATTGTTATATATAAGTATTTGAAATAATTACTGTTGAGTTGTTATAAATCTTTTCTTGTTTTTTTGTAGTTGTTGTTTTAGTTTATTAATGTTTTATTATTGTTATAATCTGCAATTTTATTATCCCTATTATAAAATAAATAATTGATTAAATCCATGGCCAACTAAAAAAAAACAGTTTTTTTTTAGTATTTTAGCTATTCAGGACAATGCCAAATATTATGTGTTATATATTGTTGCAATCTCAAGAAAAAATGCAATTTTTTGAGATTATCAGATACAGGGTGTCCCATTTAAGAAAATGCTACTTTTGATAATATCTCAAAAAATCAAACATCTATATTTTTTTTAAGAACCCCACTGGATTCAACGTAAAAAGTCATAAAACTTTCGTATCCAAAGCTTTTTTTTATCTCCATAGATAACCGAGTCATAAGAGATAATAAAAACCGGCACATTTTGAGAATCACTCTGTATCTTCGAAACCAATTTAGTTAGCGTAGATCCAATTGCACCATTAAACTAAACACTAAAAAAGAGAACGGGACACGTATCTTAGTTTTTTTGTATCTCTTACCGTTTAGCTTATACCCTATAATATTAACGAAAAAAAAACCACCCTGTACAACAGGTATTCTGGCAAAGGAACGTTTTAGCAGTTTGAATGTGTCTAATTGATGGCAATTTCGGCCCATTTTTTAACTCTGGCGAAGTCAAACTACTGATGTTGGAAGGAGCGTAGTTATAATGCCTTCGGACTAGCTGTTACGGTGAGTAGGACTTTGAATTTGACTTCACACATCCTTTTTATATTCATGCGGAAGTTAGTTGAATTTCCTACCGACTGCTACACATTTGGCGAAAAAGTGTGACTGGTTTTAACTTTATAATCGACTTTATATGGATTACTGTATTTATGGAGGGGATTTTGGCAAACAACTATAAAAATAAAATTCACCTCATAACACGAAAAATGAAATCAACAAACTTGCTGCTATTGTTCTTATCTTCAATTAAAATGCATAACGAGACGATACGATCATACCCCACCACCAACTACAGCAACAGTACAAGGATGCGGACGAGTTTCAGTCAGTTCGCTTTTTGTATTTCGAGAAGTCTAACTTAGTGTCCTTAAAAGTTCTCTTTTTACGTTTCAAAGAAAGCTACATGAAGAATAAAAACACAGTGCTCTTAAAGCCAGTTCTTGTATAATTAGTATTTTGAAACATAAATGTATTCCGAATCTTAAATTCAGACTGCCTCCTTTGCAATAGTTACTCCTATTTAAATATTTACAATTTGAAAAACTGTTAATTTCTAAAAATACGATTTATTAAGATAATGCATATTTAAAGCTTAATCAATATTTAAGGGAAACAATACTCTTCAAGTAGAGTATTTTAATTCCAGTAGCAGCGCTGATATTTTTCTGAAAATAGGGCAAATACCAGTGCCGGAATTGGCAAAGACCAACAAGTAAATTAAATAATCCAGATACGTACTAATCCTGCTTATTCAATTTATATTAAAAACGTTTTCTCATAAACCGTCCTGTTCAAATCGAATCTGTACAATTTCAGCGAAAATCTATAATGAGATTTTGACTTATTTTTTAAAGGAAGCTAATTACGCTTACTAACTTGCAATTACGCTCTATGCTATAAAGTATTTTCCAAATCCGAGCTAAAATTCTACCACGGTAAGTTTAGGGAGGGTTAGTTTGAAAACCCCTAATTTTAAACCTTTTGATTATCGAGAAGTACTTCAATAATGTGAACATGTTTATGGAATTGTTGGCTAAACTACTAATAAAGAGTTGCTAAGTAGATGATAACTGCACTTAAACTTAGTTTAAAGATTTATGCTTTTCGTGCCGCGACAGCAAGAACACGTTATAGTGTTCCAAAATCGCGAAGACTCTCTGGATGGTAGCAAATGATTAAGAAAATCTTCCTGTTAAAGAAAATACAGACTATTGCTCTAAGTAAGCGTAAAGATTCCTTCAAACGGATTGCGATACAGTTTTATCTTTTAAACTCAGAGGAAGAGCGTGTAACTTACCATACACCAGTATTTCTACAAGGTGACAACACTAAGCATGTGAAACTAGGAGGTCCAGCCGAGTTAGTTTGATACCTGTATTAGCACGTGTAAGGTGGGAAGAATACGGCAACTCGTAGAAAATCGTTTTTATTGAAACACCTGTCTTTCAACTTGTCTTCAAATCAAGTATACAGTACAAGTTAGTCCAAAGTAAGGAACACGGATTAGATAAATGATTATAATGTTCAAACACATTAAATTATTGAGTGTTAATTAAATTCTGTCATTAATGGGTGTTTTGTTTTCATGTTATATTCCAACTTCTACTTGGTTTAGATTTCTAGCGTTAATCTCTGATATCTGCATTCTTTGATGTCGGTTCTTTGATTCACAATGCCACATGCGTGAATTGAGATATTAATCATTGTTATAAAACGGCCAGTCAAAGCTTTGAACGCGGCATCTGGAGTATGAAAATTACCGTTAATAATTTGACTCCGAAGAAATGTTGGTACTTACATTAGTCGATCTTTACATATTCAGTTTTTGAGATTACCATACCACCTTGGTAAAAACTCAAACAAAAATTACAGCTGAACCAATCACATAAGGCTATTGTCCGCTTTTTCCAACTCCTAAGCAGGGAGCTGACAAGGAATTAAATACCGTGCTGGGATTAGACTGCTGGAGTTAACCGTGGGGCCAGTGTTATCGTCCTGGTAAAAAGAAAAGATGATGTACATGGATTTTACGTCTATATCAGTATGGCTATTGAAGCTCCAGTTCACGTAAAAAATTTGGACGGTAGTAAGGGTGATAGGGATTAACAAAATATTCACGGAAGGGTGTTCTAAGCTACCGAAAACTATTAAAATAAAATTTCTAAAAACATAGTCAAAGTTATCTAATATTGGCAATTTAAGAATGGAAACAAATCATACTGGAAACTAACCAGGCCAATTTTTAGATGAGTTGGTCGACCTATTTCCACAGTTTTTGCTTGTAGAGTCCAACGTTTGCAAAGCCGACTCTGCTTCCGTTTTCAGGCCTAGTCCTTAGAAGAACTGCTTTCGGACTTGAATCTAATTCATTAATCACTGATTTTTTCCCAGATACTTGACTGTTCTCGGATTTGAACTTGAAACCTTTCACGTAAAGTCTGACCCTTTGCCACTGAGCCACGGAGAAATTAATAGTAAACAATATATATATATATATATATATATATATATATTATATATATATATATATATATATATATATATATATATATATATATATATATATATATATATATATGCAAATCAAGTAACTGCTCCAGACGTATAAATGCGCCGAGGGTTCCCCACCCTCGCATCTGAACCGTATTTGATTTTCTTGACGCTAATACGTGCGAGTGGCGGGTTAACGATTCCACTCAGTATGCATTCAGCAATTATTCTGTTCGTCCGTAGCTGTCTGTAGTGTTATCTAGTTGCGTATTTTCGTTATGGCGCGTTATAGTAAAACGCTTTATTACACTGAACAAGAAGTAGAGGACATTTTAGCAAACAGTGACAATGAATCGGTTGCGTATGTGCCTGATGGGTCACATGAAGACACCGAAGATAAAATAGCCACACCATAACGTTCGTATTGCGCCTGATGAATCATCAGATACTTCCGAGTATTCGTATTCGGACGGTGAGGATTTCGTTGACGACATTCCACTTAGTATTAGAAAAAGGCTCAGAGGTAAACCAAACAACAATTCCAATGATTTTGTCTGGCGTGAGATCTATCTAACTTTAATGAAACCTTATCTTGGGAATGGTTATTCTTTGTCTATAGACAACTGGTATGTAAATTCTAATCTTTATAAGAATTTACACCAGCAAAAAACCAAGGCATGTGGAACCCTAAAAAAGAAGTCGAAAGGAATACCAACCCTAGAAAAAGTTTTGGAACGTGGAGAGACTCAATACAAATCTACAACGAAACTTCTAGCTTTGAAGTGGAAATATAAACGTAAAGTATTCGTGCTAACTTGTAACAAACTCTTTACGTTTGTTAATAAAATTTACGTTTATTTAGGCAGCTTAACATGCATTGCGCGCAGCGTGTGTTCGGATTTTGATTGCACATTCAATCTAGACATGTTCTTGCGCAATAGACGACATTAGCGTCGTTTTTGGTTGAGTTAAGAAGGTGGATGTAGCATCCATTGTCGCTTTGTTAAAGTTTGTTAAGTTCTGTATAAATTTGCACGGTAACTTTTTATTTACTTCTACTTTACGTTTTACTTTATTTTATTAATCCGTATAATTACTTAACTAATTGCATTTTACCCTTAGTTGTTTTACGGTGTAATTGCGTTCAACCAATAATGATGCAATAATGTTACTATGAAGTGGAATTTTAATATCCATTAAACCAGTAAAGAAATTTATACATTTGGGAATTTTAATGCATCGGAATCGTTTTATTTCAACTTCTATGTAAAATTTATGCAACGAAATTGTCTAAGCGCTGATTTTGCAAGCCGCCATTTCGGAGCCTACAGAAGTACTGTATAATCAAAATAAGGTATTTTATTTCTATTAATAATTCCAGAAATTAGTTTTACTTTAGTTAAACAATCGTTACTAACACTAGCTTTAAGATGTTCTCATTTATAATCAAAATTTAGGTAGTAAATAAAGCTTGTTATTGTCAATTTTTTAACTTTATTATATTCATGGCCCTTTTATTTAATAATTTTGTTTCAGGTTGAGGCAACACCAATTTGTAAAGCGAACATATCTATATGTATATTTTTTTTAAACAACATCTGATAATATCTATGAACCCCACCCATCTTAATCTCCGACTGAGCAAAAGGCACAAAACGTACTGGGTTATAACCACACTTTTATCTGCTAAAATTGTATCTGAGATGGTTGGTTGCAAACTACAATGGATGATAGGAAGTTGTCGGTTATGTAAAAACTGACAAACAGACTAGTGACGAAACGAAGAAACCTCTGTGTATTCTGGGCTATAACGCAAATATGGGGTCTGTGGATCTTTCCGATATAATGCAGTGCCGAATGTGTAAGGCGCACTTAAAGTGGTACGAAAACATATTCTTCCACTAATTGGGTATTTCCCTTTTATCATAGCTACGGGTAAGAAAATAGGTTTGGAAGCATTTCATTGAAGTTTGTAAACGAAATCCTGGAAAAATACCGTACAGTTATAGGCGTCTATCGAACAGGAGGAAGCATTTGTGAAGAAGATAATCCCCTACGTTTGACAGCTCGGCATTTCCTTCTCAACTTCCACCGACGGTGAAAAAAGGGATCCCAAGAGCGGTGTGTTGTGTGTGCGAAAACTAGACATAGGGAAGAGACGCGTTACATGTGTAACAAATGCAATGCTCCACTTTGTATAATTAATTGCTTTGAACGATGCCATAGGGCGAAAGACTATTAATGTACTTGCGTTCCGAAAGCTTATTTTTAAGTTACCTACATTTTTGTGTTTTCTTTGTTTAGCTGCGCACTCTTTTGCTTATTGTGGTGAAAGTCACGCCGCAAAGAAAAATTGATCGTATTTGTAAAGCTAGCTTTACGATAGGAAATTCCATGTTTACATTACCATGTCAATTATAGGGTTATAATATTTGGGAATTAACTGAACTTTTACTTAGTTACAACGATTTTATTTTGTTATTATGTTTGTTCATTTTGAAGGTTACCATACGGTGAAATAGTTATTTATGCAACCAATTGGGAAAGACACAATTTTGTGTTACGAGCGGATTTCTGCGGGACGAGCGAAGCGAGATCCCGTAAAAAGAAGCGAGTAACACAAAAATGGTCTTTCCCAACGTGTTTCATACAAGAGTTCTTTCTAATTTTACAATATATATATATATATATATATATATATATATATTCTTTAAAACTTTAATTTCAAAATAATAAAATTGAGTTTTTTGGTAAAAAGTACATTAGAAGACATCTGTATGCAGACGTAACCATTGATTATTTATAACTGTTTATTGGAATTTGTATTCATTGTCAAACTTGACAGGTTTTTTTAGACAATTTATTTTTGTATCGAAAATAGTGACCAAAAATCGCAACAAATATTGACTTAAAGCATCAATATTCCTAGACAAATTAAGGAAACTGCTTCTGTAACAGATAGCAGAGAACCCAAGATCCAGGTACAACACGGAATGATATTTTGTCGGTACTTTCTTACGATTCTTTTTGTTATTATATACTTCAATTTAATCACTAGTGCGTAATATTTTTTATTTCATCACTAGTGGTGAAATGTACGACCTCTCTATATTCCTGAAAGGTATAAAAGTTGGGATCCGATCCATTAACATCGATAATTTAGCATAAGCTAATTTTAAATGACCAAAAATAACTATCTGCTCACGATGTCGCGCAGATTATGTGATGGTGTGATTGTGGCATGACTTCGGGGACATCGGAGGAACAGCGAGTACCGACGAGCTGATATGGTATGGTTTGAATCTAGGCAGCCTACCATCACCACTACTCCAGAGGAAGAGACGGCACAAGAAGGCGCCGCCGACAGACGTAGCCCCGTTTGTGGAGACCCAAATAACGGCTCCGTCGAAGTCCGTCGCCGCCCCCCCCCATTGATCCAGAGAGAAGGAACCAGCCAGGGATTCACCGACGAGGACTTCAAGACACAGAGAAAAAAGCCAAAGAAGACCACGAAGGCTCGCGCTCTTATGCCGCAGCCCACGGGCTACAAATTCCAGGCCCTGGGACCCTTCACCGACAGCCCTGCAGCCATTGAGCAGACAACGGCAAGAGAAGACACCAGGGAGAAAGTCCTGTCGGTAATCCTTCGTCAGAAGGAGAACTGGGTCGTGTTTTTCCCAAAAATGGACCGACAACGGATCGCCTTCGCGAGAGCCAAGGCATTCAGCGAGGGAATCCGGATCCAGCCTGCCTCACTCTGGGGCAGAAACAGGCAGATCAGGTATATGGATAGGTGTGGTACTCCGTATCACGCCTATCAGACAAAGACCGAACGATTGACTAAGGTAGTGATACGCGGCGCGTCCGTACAACTATCCAAGGTTGACGTTAGCTTAGAGCTAAAAATGTAAGATATTAAAGTACTTTCTGTTTACAGGATAAAACAGCGAGGACGCCCGATCCCCCTTGTGATGGTAGAGTTGCCGACCGAGGAAGACAACAAGAAGATCTTGGGGGTGAAGCACGTCGCCCGCCTCCGCGTGACTGTAGAGGATTTGCGGCGAAAATCCGGCATAGGGCAGTGTCACCGGTGTCAAGGTTGCCGTCACTTACAGCGTTGCTGTAGTGCGGCAGTACGCTGTGTAAAGCGCGGCGGAGATCACTACTTCAGTGAATGCACGAAACCCCGTACGTACCAGGCTAAGTATGTTAACTGCGGTGGGGACCACCCCGCTAGCTATAGGGGCTGCCCGAAGTTCACTCGGCCTCCACAGCGAGATGGACGGAAAGACAACAGCGACCAAAGAGGGCACCGCCGACTGTGGCTCCTTCTTCAACCCGAACGGGCGTCGGTTACGTCCGAGCGACGGAAGGCAAGGTTGAGAAGGCGGAAATACCGAGAACTGCTCCCGCAGCTGTTACCCCGTCTGCCCAAATCGCTTCAGGGTTCGTAGTCGTATTGGGCCTCCTGTGAAGTCTCAATATTCAGAGGTGGTTGCTCTTTTCGGGTAATTATACAAATGTTCCGAGTGAAGACTGGTGCTCTAGGTAAGTATACAGTGTCAATAATTTATTTAATTCTGTTCTGTTAACACCAAGAATGTATTCGCACATTTAACACATGTTTTTATTTATTTCAGATAAGCAGGGCATCAGCCACAATCGAGCAACAACAGGATAGTCCACATAACAGCTACACCACCAACAGTATCACCAATACAACGCTTTTTTTTTGGAATACCACAAATCTCAACACAAAGATGTCAACAGGCATTACACACAATCACGAAGCCCAACAACCACGCAATCAACGCGCTTAAGAGGATGAAGAATCCTGAGCAGCACACCACCAACATTACCCAATACTTTATTACTTAATTTGTTTTATTGTAAATATTATAACTTGTAATACGTATTGTACACATATTGTTATGTATCATGAAATTTAAATAAACTGAACTGAACTCTTGAATACTGGTCCACACGTATAAAAACAGCGCTTAAATTTCGTAGCACACGAGACAGGACTAAAAAATCAGGTTTAGCAGTGAAAGGGTTAAAAAACAAAACAGCAAGCAAAATTTCGCGCATTTGTTTACTACAGATTGCAGCAAATGATTATTTTCTAGTGGTTTACAAATAAAGCACTAACTCTGTGATCAAACCGTTACTTTAGTTACAACAAAAAGATTATTATTAAAAAAAAGACTACCAAAATTTTGATTCATATCTCGGCATTTCCGCGACGATAGGGATACATAGGAGCTAGGTGTACACCGGAGCTTCGCCTACATCGGAGTTAAACATACATCGGAGCTAAGTGTACATCGGAGCTAAGTATACATCGGAGCTAAGTGTACAGCGGAGCTTCGTCTACATCGGAGCTAAGTATACATCGGAGCTGAGTATACGTCGGAGCTAGCTGTACACCGGAGCTTCGCCTACATTGGAGCTAAGCATACATCGGAGCTAGGTGTACATCAGAGCTAAGTATACATCGGAGCTAGATGTACACCGGAGTTTCGTCTACATCGGAGCTAAGTATACATCGGAGCTAGGTGTACACCGGAGCTTCGCCTACATCGGAGCTAAACATACTTCGCAGCTAAGTATACATCGGAGCTAAGTATACATCGGAGCTAGGTGTACATCGTAGCTTCGTCTATTGGAGCTAAGTATGCATCGGAGCTAAGTATACATCGGAGCTAGGCATATGTCGGAGCTAAGTATGCATCAGAGCTAGGTGTACACCGGAGCTTCGCCTACATCGAATTTCCTTGTTTGATCAATTGCAATTTTAAAAACTATAGAATCAATCGGAAATCAGTTACATTAGGATGTTAATAACATAGGAAAATTACAAGAATAGCAATTCATGTTTGCCCTAACAAATTATTCAAAATTATTTTGCGTAGAAAGAAAATGTAAATTTAAAAATTTTATCAGGACCGTCTTATACACAGTTATTAATTATAATCGAAAAGCTGAAGGATTGTTAACTGTATTTAAACTTGGAAATTAACAATCAATTAAGTGAGTATAAATAGTTTAAATATTACATCCTGAATTAGGCTGGTAATTCCAGTTGATGTAGGTAAAGCAAAATAATCCTAAGTTGTGCAAATAAGAAATCATCTGATAGTGAACTAAATTGGTTTGTCAAGAAACCAATTATAGATGAGGTGATCAAAACATGGTAAACTACAATCATCTGGGAATCTATGACAGTCGTAGAACTTATGGTGAACCAAGAAGTAATCGACAGTGGACTGATACACCTACGATACAAGGTGTTTATGTTTTATATTGTGTTAAATAACTCAATAGTTGTGTACTGGAATTACATTCAAAATTTTTTTTACCATCAACTTAATAAAATAAATATACTGAAACAGAACTTGACCATTGCATGTATATATGTTATATGTACCTAGCTTAAAATAGCTGGATTTTGGGATCATAGGCTAATATTTATTATTACAGTGTTTATGTGAAATACACACATACACACACACACACACACACACACACGAGCCACACAGCGACGCACAGCACGCACAGCACCGCACACACACACACACACAACACACACACACAGCACACACACACAAAGACACAGACGCAACACAACGACGCACGACAGCAGACGCACGACGACGACGCAGACGCAAACTCAGACGCAGACGCAGACGCAGACGCAGACGCAGACGCAGACGCAGACGCAGACGCAGACGCAGACGCAGACGCAGACGCAGACGCAGACGCAGACGCAGACGCAGACGCAGACGCAGACGCAGACGCAGACGCAGACGCAGACGCAGACGCAGACGCAGACGCAGACGCAGACGCAGACGCAGACGCAGACGCACAGACACAGACACAGACCAGACCAGGCAGACGCAGACCAGACGACAGACCACACGCAGACGCAGACACAGACACAGACACAGACAC
This sequence comes from Vesta saturnalis, assembly GCA_036346205.1. Lineage (NCBI taxonomy): Eukaryota > Metazoa > Arthropoda > Insecta > Coleoptera > Lampyridae > Vesta > Vesta saturnalis. Next base: position 4,086,083 of record JARFJB010000799.1, read on the forward strand.
AGACGCAGACACAGACGCAACGCAGACTAGACGCAGACACGTACAGTACGTACGACCGCAGACGTACAGACGACAGTACCAGTACCAGACGACAGACGACAATACGCATACGCAACCATACACAGACGCAACAAACATAGACACAACACAAACACAACACAGACACAGACACAGACACAGACACACACACACACACAACACACACACACACACACACACACACACACACACACACACAACAGACACAGACACAGACACACAGCACACACACACACACACACACACACACACACACACACAAACACACACACACACACACACATATATATATATATATATATATATATATATATATATACAGGGTGTCTCAAATAGAGTAGGATAGTATTGGGTATCTTTCTTATTATTAAAGATAGAGATTCGGTTAAATGCGCAATATTGTGCCATTTCGGGGACGAGTTCGATTCCGTTGAGAAACATTTCAATAAAAAAAAGTTTCAGATCAAAGAAGTTACCTACTTCGATGAGACACTTAAAAAAAATTCAAGATGGCGCTTTCCAAGATATTAATAGCAACTTTCTTATTTTAAATTGAGTTTCAGGGTCAGGGGGCGGCGTTGACGTCACATTTGGCCAAATATGGTTGAAATTTTTGTTTATAAAGCTAGGGCCTTGAAATTTAGGATTTAAGCTTTTGGCATAATACCATGCACACAGATATGCGACAAATTGAGTTTCAAGGTCAGGGGGCTGCGTTGCGGCCAAAGTTGGCCAAATATGGTCGAAATTTTTGTTTATCAAGCTAGGACCTTGAAATTCAGGACTTAAGCTTTTAGCATAAGACCATGCACAAAACTACACATGTTGAGTTCAAGATCAGGGTGCTGCGACCGATCTCCGGTTGAGCTGAATTTCGTCATACATGTGTGTATTGGCCAAGTAAATTCTAAATTTTTGTTTATAACACTAGAGTCTTGAAAAATTGAGTTTCCTTCTTTGTTGGAACTTACACCCAAACGACTAAAAAGGAGAAAATAAAACTAAGTAAAAAAAAACATTTTTAAAAAACGCTTTTATTTCCAAGTGTACTAGAAGGAATAAAATAATTTTTTTATCTACTCATTAGCATCAAAAATTTTTGTGGGTAAAAATAAAAATGTGGGACATACATATCTTATACTTATAATAAAGCCTATCAACACCTACATTCAAACAATGAAGTGCAAGGCACTACAAAGAGCACCCATACTTTTATTTTGGTCACCAAAATTTTGATGTTACTGGGTAGATAAAACATTATTTTATTCTTTTTAGTACATTTGGACATAAAAGCGTTTTTCAAAATGTTTTTTTACTTAGTTTTATTATATTTAAATTCTTGGTGGCATGGACAAATACATCAACTGTTTAATTTAATGAGATCAAAGGCTTTAAATGTTAGTAATTGTTCCTAAGTAAAGCGAGTATGTAACACCAGGGTACAGTAGTGATTCAGATTAATAAATTGGCGTAAAGCAATGTTTATAATCAAGATCAGTTATTCACTTTACATTATAAGAGGGTTAAAAAACCATCTTAAAGCAACTGATAGCTTCAGTGACTTTCTTTGAATTCTGACTGCCTTTTTTTTTATGATTGTGGACCTGAACAGGCTAAATTTCGCCTATCGTGCTAAAGCACTCAGGAATGGATAGAGGGATAATGAATTGCCAATAGAGCCTATGAACAGGAACTAGGGAGATCATTCCAGAGTTTAGAAGCCGAGTAGAAAAATGTGGATTGCGCCCATTTGGTACAAGTGGAGATTTCTACTGCATACTGATGATATGAATGAGCGAACCGAGTGTTTCTCGCAAAGATAGCACGAGATGGTATCAAAGTATATAATTCACTAGCACAATAGCCGTTGTAATAACAATAATACAAGAAAAGAACTGAAACCATCCTTCGATGCTCAAGGGACTGCATGTGAGAAGTTAAGGACGGGTCATTTATAAGCCTAATCGCTCTCTTTTGAATACTATCAACGATATCGAGAGCGTATTGGGGAGCACTAACTCAGAGGTGAGAATTATATTCTAGATGAGGCCGAATTTGGGCCTTATACAGCAGAAGGAGTTGTCGAGAGGTAAAGTAGTGCTTAGATCGGTACAAAAAGCCTATTTTACAAGCAGCTGTTTTGGTAGCTGATAGAAAATGGTCAACCTACGAGAGCTTTGAAGATACAGTCATACCCTACAGAGTAATAGAGTCGGAAAACTTAAGAACTGAGCCATTCATACTTACAACAGGAAATGTTCGATCTTTTTTGGCGGACACAAGGCAACACTGAGTTTTGTTAGCATTAAATTTAACTAGATTATTGCTTCCCCATTCGAGAATACGTTGAATATCTTTTTTGATTGAATTTGCCATTTCAGCTTTAACTTCTTGATTTGACATAGAAGGTGGATTATCACTATGAGTAGAGTGAGATGAACTACAGTAAAGAGTGCTATCGTCAGCAAAGCAGTGAATGGGGTTGGTTGTCGAAGAAATACGGTCATTTATGTATAGCAGAAAAAGTGTAGGTGCTATAACGGATCACTGTGGTACGCCCGCGCTTTATTAGCAAACAAAAGCCGGCGTTCAAAATTCTTTAGTAAGGAACAGTATCTCTAGAGACCAATGTGATATGAATCATCGTTACTTTCATTTGAATGATAATACCGCTATTGACCCTAAGAATAGACTTTATGAAGTACAACCGTTAATTGGCCGGATAAGTAATGTTTTTCAAAATTTAGCTAAACCACTTGTCGCATCGTTTTCTTTAGATGAAGCAATGGAGTCCTACTACGCATGACATAATATGAAGCATTTTATAAGGGGGAAACCCGTTCGTCACGGCTTTAAGTGTTGATGCCTTACATCTCCTAAACGTTAACTATTGAAGTTTCAAGTGTTCACCGGAAATGGTGATAAAGTCAAAGGCCGAACTCTAAGGTCTAGCGTTACAGAAAAACTATGTGATGAATATATCCCTGACACACACACACACACACACACACACACACACACACACACACACACACACACACACACACACACATATCATATATATATATATATATATATATATATATATATATATATATATATATATGTATATATTATTGGATATCTAATAGCATGCATTGAATCGGCGCTATTCGCCGTGATCGTACAGTAAAGGCTCCAATAAGGGATTTAAAAATGGAACTTCGTGGGTCCCACCACAGCTTATCAGATGCATCACATATCACTATTATAACATGGCACCACAACAGTCAGGTAAATATTGCTACTAATATTAAATCTAAAGATTACTGCAACTAACGGAACATGTCGAAGATGGTCCACAGAACAGAAGAAACATATTGGTCAACCGACCCTTTTAAACCGATACAACCAAGAATGGGAGGAGTAGATCTATTTGACTAATGACAGGTTTATATAGCATTCGAATTAGATCCAGGAAGTGGTACTGGCCAATAATTCGATTCTGTCTAAATCTGTTCAATTTGTCCGACAAACTACTAACTACGACTGAACCACTGACTGGACCAATACCAAGCCGGTCTAAAAACGTGTTGCAAGAAGTAAGATTTGATAAAATTGTAACGGTAAAAAATCGATATCGGATCTTTTCTTTGTTTACTGTTCCTATAAATTAACTAAGTAAGTATCTGTGAATTGAACATTTAGTGTTGTGATTCAATAGTTACTCCTTACTTATTTCTCTACCATAATGATTTAAATTTTATGTATTTGACTACCTTTACCATTTACGTTACAACTTGTTATTAATTAAATTATGTCATTTTCGTATTTACCTTTCTTCTTTTATAAAAGTTCATACTAGCGCCATATATGCGATGTACGTGAGTTCTGGTTAACTTCCAAATTTATACATTTTACAGGTATCTGTTACTTTGCTAAATCACCACTAGATGGTAATACCATTAAATAATTACATATTACATTTCTTTATTGGAAATACATCTGTTTAGCATTTTTATTTTAACCAAGGTTTGACAAGAAAATTTTGATGAATACCTTTCCCTAACGTGTGGTTCTTCTAAAACCGCCTTTTTGTGTGATGTGATACATTTTTAAAAAAATTCTCTTGTTGCTATTTATTAGGTGTATATCACCATTTTTGTATGAGAATTTTTCATGGAAAAATATTTCTTTACTTTGTAAAGTAATATAATCGCTAGTGATGCGGATGTAAAAAAATGTTTGTAACAAACTATTGATGTTTGTTAATATCATTTACGTTTATTTAGGCAACTTAACATGCATTGCGTGCTGCGTGTGTTGCATATCATAGTTGCATAAGAACATGCATTTAGCTATTGTAAAAATAAACTCGTACGCATATTGTTTGCATATTTGATTTACATGTTCATGCGCAGACTAGTTCAGCGACTCTTTTTTGGTGATATTTTAAGGTGCATGTAGCGCATCCATTGTTGCTTTGTTAAATTTTTTAATAAGTGCTGTATAATTTGTATGGTAAGTTATTTAAAAACTATTATATAACGTTTGAGAGGTTTGCTTTTTCAGGCACTTTTTATTTACTTCTACTTTACGTTTTACTGTATCTTATTTCTTCGCATAATTACTTAACCAATTGCATTTTACCGTTAGTTACTTTACGGTATAATTACATTCAACCAAAAATGATGCAATAACCTATGTTTCTATGAAGTGGAATTTTAATATTCATTAAATCAGCAAAAAAATTTATAAATTTGGGGAATTCTAATGCATCCGAATCCAGTTTTATTTCAACTCCCATGTAAAATTTACGCAACAAAATTTTCCAAGCGCTGATTCAGCAAGCCGCCGTTTGGGAACCTACAGAAGTATAGTATACAGTATCAAAATAAGGTATTTTATTTCTATTAATAATTTCATAAATTAGTTTTACTCAAGTTAAATAATCGTTACTAACACTAGCTTTAACATGTTCTTCTTTATAATCAAAATTTAGGTAGTAAAATCGTTACTAACATTAGCTCTATGATATTCTCTTTTACATTCAAAATTGAGGTAGTCAATAAGCTTGTTATTGTCAATTTTTTTTAACTTTATTATATTTATGGTTTATTTGTTTTTCATAAAACGAGTTGGCACCCTTTTATTTAATAATTTAGTTTCAGGTTGAAGCAACATCAATTTGCAAAGCGAATATATTATATATATATATATATATATATATATATATATATATATTGTGATGTCCTTATACGTGGAAATATTTAATGGCTTAAATTTTATTATAATAGTATATACTTGGGGATAGGGTTCTAATATTTGAAATTAAATTAGCAAATAAAATAAATAACTATTCATTCTTTTAATTATTAAAAAAAAATTAAATCTTTTCATATCTTTTTCGTGAAATCAAAAGAAATTTCATTTCACACATGAAATATTCATGTTAATAATCAAATTGTATTTTGTAATAACTAGTTTCAATGTGAAATAGACTTTTCGTTGAATTTGCACAAATTACGCATGCGTTGCGTCCTTACTAACTTAAATAAATGCAGCCTGTCAAAAATTTCACCAAAGGATATAAAATTAGTGAGTACCATTTTGATTTTGTTCAAAGTAAAATTATTATCTTTATAATTACACCGGTTCATTGACTTTTCAGATATTGATACATGTTGTCGCACAAACATTTATACATAATCAAACAAAAAACATAAATAACAGGACATCAAAAAAAAATCACTACAATAGTTGGGTTACGATAGAAAAATTTTACTCACATGTGTTGTTGCAATTTCAAAGAATAGTCACATTTGGCTTATTCCATATTGACATTGGTTGTAGACTTCTTTCCATGTATCGATGATACTGCCTTGCTGTTGAAATTGGTGCTGCTTATATTCCATAACTTCATCCAAATCCATTAACTGGTGAATACTCTTCCTCGTGGTAAATACTATGTACTTAATATGCTCATATACTTTAGACAAGCACTTTTATTTTATTTGTCTATTTAAATGTTGGTTTAAATATTTAATAATTTTTCGGATTTAACTTGTATTTTATTTTTGTATAAAATTTTATATTTACTTGCACTTTTCTTTTAGATGCCGTTATGAAGTTAAATTTATTTTATAACCTCATCACTTTCAAAAAAAATAAACAACACATACAAAATAACTGAAGGATTTTATTGACATATAAAAATGCACATCACCGATGTTTAAACACGATTTCGAAATGAAACAATTACAATATTATCGACAATTATAATCGGTAACCTTAGTTTTAAATTTTGTTATAGGTTAAAACAATTGTTTCTGAAATCTCGACTCTACGTTGATCGCGGTTTCAAATCCGATAATGTTAACGAAAATTGTAACTTACATGTTAAAAAAACACTACTAGCACTATGACTTGTTAGTCACTAAAAATTACAAAGGCAAGAGAAAGCAAGAGAGTGAGAAATCAGCAGCAATTCCTTTTATACTTTTCTCACGGATACCAACTTTTCAATTTTTTTCTACATTACACACAAAAGATTCTATCATCCGATTGGTCTAAACAAAATTGTTAAATTAACTAAAACATAAATTATGCCATAACTTTTCAAATCAAATCGGATTTGCTTTTTACACACAATTTTCAAATCAGGGCAACTTTCTGCATAAAAAGACACCTCACATGCTGTACTTCACTTCAAGAATTTACGTTTTGACAAACCAATAACCTAAATTTACTAGTATCTAACAAATTTTATATTTTACAACTAAACTAATTACTTATTCAAATTCTACATAATAAACTGTATCGGAATACATCTATTTCAACCCATTTTACCTAGTTTTAACAAAATTTTCACTTTCATATCTTAATTTGAGGCAGTTAACCCAACTTTTCTAATTTTATGTTTAGATTACATATTTACTGTTAATTTCTTTGTGAAAATGAGGGAAACCTACTATTATATGCTTTTATAATTTATTCTAAACTTACCCTATCCTATAAAAACTATAAATTTGTAAAATTCTTAAATATAGTACTTAACCTAACTTTATATAATTTACTTTTAACTTGCGTTTTAAATGTCTATATCACTTGAAATGTTCATCTAATATGTTCTTATATATGTCTCTAACACAAACACTGTTTATTTGTATTCCATAGTTCATAATTTTGTCATTTCACATTTCCATATTGTTAACACATATTCTAGATTTTTGTACACAAATTGTAATTATATATTAAATATCACATTGCACAAATGTTGTTCATGTTCTTAGTTATGTTTCTAAGTCACTACCACTTCTTATGCACTTTTTAAACACTTTGTCTGTGAATTACTAATATACTGTGTTCGTACCATAACCCTTTTTACAGTTCGCAGAGTTTATGCATTGTACATGTTCTACACATTAGAATGATCGTACTTCATGTAATCAATATCTGTCACGTGTTTAAAATGCTTAAATTAATTGATTAAAATGTGAAATTACTTAAATATGTTAAACGAAACTAATCGTACACACTAATATGAATCGTGTTGACCTTTCTCACATGCTACTGGTATAGCTCATTGCTTTTATGAATATAACAACCTTGTGCATACCCCACAAAGCCTGTTTTGTTACATAAAACCATATTTTTACACTCGTATACTATTTTTTTCTCATAATGAACTGTATACTTCTTCAATTTTATTTAAACTTGCATACTATATAGAATTTAAGCTCGATAAACTCTAGCCCCTTTATTATGCCTATTTCTAACCATCTCAATATATATATATATATATATATATATATATATATATATATATATATATATATTAAGCAACATCTGATAATATTTATGAACCCGGCCTATCTTTATCTCCGACTGAACAAAAGGCTCAAAATCTAATGGGTTATAACCCAAAGGGGGTAGGGTTACATGTTACTTGCACTAAAGGGGTAAGTTCGCTGATTCTTTCAACATTGTTGTAATTGGGAATCTTTCTTTCAGGCTTAACATACTGAAAATTAAATACCGTTTCTTAAAAGAATTATCATTTGACGAGATCGGGTTAAATGATCACATCTAAATCTTCGATCTACAGAGGTAAAACAACGATATAGGAATAAATTGCTATTATATATCTTAACTTGTTTTTAGCTTATCTTCTTTCTCGTCGCCTTCTTTACGTATTCGTTGAATACCTGTTAGTGTACCTTTCGTCGTGTTTTGCTACGATGTTCTTAACTGGGATTGCTCGTAAATGACTAATAGCTGTACTGTAATTACGTTCGTCTCGTTATCGTTGATGTTACATTGTCATTGGAAATTACGACAATGAAATTTATACTGTACTAACTAAAGCTCAAGTAATCGTTCAATACCGGGTCAAATTGTTCCTTTATTGCATGTACTAATAAACATTGTATTGCTGAGTTTACCTTGCCAAACCTGTTATAAATTATATGTTGCTTTCAACAGGGATCACTACAGCCTCTACAAAAGATCAAGTGCATTTAATTAACCACATTACAAAGAATTTTAGTAAATTGCGTTGTTTGAACTTCGGTATCATATTGATATCTGAATACACTTAACTTTCGTAAAGATCTCACTAAGATAGAACTACTATTACTATAATTTGATCAAACTATTAGTTACTATTTAGTGCACACATTTTAACCCAAATTTAGAGTAATATTACTGTACTTTTACATAAAACACCCAGTGATGTGATAACTTTAGCGTCCATCTTGGTATAATTTTATTAATTACTGTTTACGCTACCATTGCGCAGTAGCAGAAACTCAAAGCATAAATTGTGTATACCGGTTGTCTATGTCGTATTATTTATATTGTTTGTTGGCTTTTAAGTACAAATTTTCTTTTCTTATCAATAAGAGTTACTTGATCAGTTACTCGTATATGCATGCTAAGATTAATAGCAGTGAACTGAAAAAACTTCTCCGATTAAACTGATAATTGAAGCTGTGATTATTAACAATGGGATTGTGTCGTGTTATTGTAAAACGAAAGACAAGTCGCATTGTTACCTTTCTGAAGTCAACTATTGCGGTTATATATATATATATATATATATATATATATATATATATATATATATATATATATATATATATATATATATATATAGATCTTTCAGTACCAGTGAGAGGCATTACGTTCTTTTATTGATATATCTAAATTAATTAAAGGTGAGGTTATTACAAATAAAATATCGTGACTTGCCCTCGTCAGTATTAAATTGATAGTTGTGTTCAATTACGCAGTTTTACTATTTTTGTATGGTGATATTAGGATAAATTTATACTTAGCACTGTTTTGGAAAAATTCAATTGTTTTAGGTTATGAACACTATATGTAACTCTTATATATATATATATATATATATATATATATATATATATATATATATATATATAAGTTGATGTTCTTCGGGCTTGGTCTCGCGTTGATTCTCCTCCATGGTTCTTAAAGGAACCAATGTTGAAATGACGACGTTTCGGCATAATCTCATTTGCCATTTTCAAGTCTTCGTGTTCTGCTTTCCTGGTAACTGAACTGAACAGTTCAGTTATATATATATATATATAATATCATATATTAAAAGTTACATATAGTATTCATTGTTAGATAAATTTACTCTTACTGAGGAAACTTTTGCTTATTTGATAGTCCTGTTGCTTCCCTGGTTCAAGCTTTACAGAGTCTTCCTTTCAAGAAATAACAATTTATCTTTCCTTTCTTTAAAGCTTGTGGCGCCTATTTCTTGTCTGTTCTCCCTATCTTTCTATCTACAATTTTGCTCTCGCTTTCTAACTAACCTAACCATCCATTTACTCTTTATCAACGCTTCAAAACACCCACGCTATCCAAGTGCTCTGCGGTCTCAGGACCGTTTGACTGAGTTACTAATCGAGCTAACTAATTTCTCCAATTTTATGTTACGTGGTAGGTTGGACACGTGGTAAACTGGACCACTTGCTTGACAAAAATAGGTACCCAGCGACGTTGCACATATTGCGGTAAATGTGCTAAATTTATTTCACAAAATGTAATGTTGCTTTATATCCTGATACATGTTTTAGAAGATATCACACCCCTGTTATATAACAAAACAGTTGTTTTTAAGTTTATATTATTTGGATATACGTGCAAAGAAAGTTCGGATATACTTGCCATTTAAAACACAAAAGTGACCACTGATCACGATCGTATATGTCATACGTCAAAAAAATTGCAAAAACAATTTTGGAAAATATTAATTTATAGTACATTACATTCACTGCATTAGCCACAATTAACATTTTTTTTTAAAAATCGCCAAGAATTTACCCAGGGTTTATTGGGTTAAGGAGAGTACAGTCGAATATCCGAATGGTTTGAGAACCGCCTGGGTGCCCGTACCTAGGAGCGTCCATTTACTTTCGTTGTTTGTTTGAATAGAGTAACTCGTTTAATTTTTCTTGTTTTCTTTTAATAGAATAGAGTAATCATAACTTGATTTCTGATTTGTTTAGATTTATATTTTGTGTTGTAATTATTTTACCGTAGAATAAGCGTAAATATTTATAATTGTAAATTTGTAGGACTAGATATATGCGTTTAGAACAATGTCTCTTTATTCTTTAGTGTGATACACTAGGTAGCAAAAAACTTACGCCTAACCTTCGGTTCGAGGTATAGCCACGGCAAAGCATAATAAAAGTAATTCTGGCTTATTAGAGTATTACGAGGGTACAACGGATCAATTTCTCTAAATGATCATAATCACCTTAGTATAATTACAAAAAACTTTTTAAGTGGATCATTTATAAGCGGATTCTTTAAAATACGTTATCGCTCCGCTAGGTAATGATGGTGAACAAAATTAACTTACAAAATTAAAGGATTACGAAATTTAAATGTAATTAGTAATTTAACTGTAATTATATAAAAAAGAAACAATTGGATAAGCCTGTGTGGTTTAATGAAAAAATGAAAAATATATTAGGAAGTTAATCTCAGAATGATCACATACGACTAGTTCATAACACTATCTCCATTTTGAAAGTAGTGCGATGGTATGTAAGCGTGTGTGCGCGTGAATGTGCGTGTACGTGTGAGTGTGCGTGCGCATGTGCGTGTGTATGCGTGTGCGTGTACGTATGTGTGTGTGTGTACTTGTGATTGAGTGTGCTTGTGCGTGTGCGAGTACCGTAGTACGTGCGCGTGTGTGATGTGGATAAGGAGACTATATTTGTTATAATAAGACTTGCCGTACGTTTTTGTTACCTTATTCCTTGACATAACGCAATGTACGCAGGGTACATTAAAACACTACTATACAAATAAAAACGCAAAATATTCTTGTAAACTGCAATATAATAAATGAAAACATTAAACAAGTTACAATAACAAAATCTTCAGTTAATCGTATATAATTGGAAGCGGTTTTGGGAATCTCTTGTAGATTGCCTCCAAAACAATTAGACTTAACTTATTTCCTTCTATATTGACTTGATTTAATGACGAAAGTGTGTCGAAAATCGTAGAATTCAAGTCACTTAAATGGTTATAGCTGAGATCGAGCAACGACAATTGCAAAAGTCCATCAAATACATCAGAACCGATACGTGTTAACGTATTGTTTGATAAATACAAAAACATAACGGTTTTCACGTTATCAAAGGCACCAGGTTTGATTTCTACGATCTGATTATTTTCTAAGTGTAAGTGACGAAGTCCAGGCGCTTCTGGAATTGTGTCCTTTTCCAAAATTTTGAAATTATTATAATTAAGGTTTAATAAGGTCAATTCTAATGGTTTGAAGATATCAGCGGGTAGTGATTCAATACCGTTACCCTGAAATTCTAGAACCTTTAAGTTTGGTGTGTTACTAAATATGTCAGCTTTAAGATTGCTTAATTTATTATTTCCCATAAATAGCACTCGAAGAAGTGGCAGTAGCTCAAATGTACTGGAATCGATCGATGAAATCTGATTGTTGGCAATATTTAGCATTTCCAACTTTCCTAAACCCTGAAAAATTTCCTTATTAATTTCTGAAATCCTGTTACCCTGTAGATATAGAGTGCTTAATTCGGAAAGCTCTGCAAAAACTCCACTCTGAATATCATCTATCTTGTTACCCATTAATTCCATAGTATATAGCTTTGGAAATTGGTTAAACATCCCTTTCTTTAAAACCTTCAAATTTGTTTGCTGGATACTCAACAGTTTGGTATCTCCTAAACGTGATGAACAACTCACAGGTAAATCTTCAATTAAAGTTTCTTCTAAATGGACAGACCGTACAGAAGGAATTTCTTGGAAAGTGTCGCAAGAGATAGTTGTAATAGGGTTGCTTTGCAGATAGAGGCTTTCTAAAGATGTAAGTCCTTTCAAAAACTTTCCATCTAGATTTTTTAATTTATTTTATAAAAATCTAACGTTATCAAAGATTTCAAATTTTTAAATGTACCGGGTTCAATCTCCTCAATGTAGTTATTAGCTAAATCTAAACTATCCAACTCAGTCAATTCGTCAAAAACATTGTTTTCAAGTTTAGTAATAACATTGTCACCTATTCTTAAATTTTTCAGCGAACCCAAATGGATGAAAGACTCCTGAAGGAAGAGCTTTAATTTTATTTCTACTGAGAACTAAAATTGTAAGATTTGTTAATCCTTCAAAAGCAGTAGAATCAATTTTTTCTAATTCGTTACTGTTTAAATCCAGTTCGTCTAAGTCTTCTAATTCTTGAAATGATTGAGCTTCCACAAATGCAATTTTATTTTTAGACAGAATGAGTGTGGTTATTTTTTTGAGACCTTTTAAATAATTTGGTGTAACTTGAGTGAGATTATTTGATTTCAGTTCAAGATTAGCAATGTTGCGGTTTTCTAAAAATATACCGGAAGGTAGGATTTTTATAAAATTCTTTCTTAACGTGAGAGAGGTTAGATTAGTGAGACTCTTGAAAATATCAACGTCCAGCTCAGTAATTTTATTTTTATGTAACAATAACGACTTCAGCTGAAGATTTCTGAAAAGGTCTTTTTGTAAAGTATCTATTTCATTTTCGGATAGGTCTAATTCTTCCAAATTTTCCAAACTTGAGAAAATATTGTCAGGAAACTTCTGAATGTTGTTTTTTTCCAAATGAAGTTCTTTAAGCTTAACTAAATCTTTGAAAAGTTTCGATGGAAGCTCTGCTAACAAGTTTTGTCTTAAATGTAGTATTTCAAGGTTTCGTAAACCTTGAAATATGCTTTCATCAAGGTGATTTATGAAGTTCCTTGCAAATATATTTCTTTGAGCAAAGGTAAGTTGGAAAAGATGTTTTGGGGCAGATTAGTAAGATTATTTTCAAGAAGCAACAGTTCTTGTAGTTTCGGAGATTTATTGAAAGCACCTTCTCTTATTTCTACCAAATCATTGTTGTGGAGATCAAGTCTAGTCAAAGAATGAAAATCATCAAAGGTACCTTGGGGAAGCTTTCCCTTTGTAGCATAAAACGTAAATTCTTTCAGATGAAATAATTCACTAAAAGCTTTATCTTCGATCTTGTCTACTGTACTAAACCCAATACTTAGTTTGACCAAACTTTTTAAGTTTTTAAAGGTTCCGTCTGGTATGTTCGTAATCTTACTAAATACAATTCTAAATGTCTGAATGTGATCATAACCTTCAAACATACTTGGGTGCAAAAAATCAATTTGACTGTTTTCAATTTCCAAGCCTTCGAAAGATTCTACTTTATCCTGTGCAAGTGACATTTCCACACCTTTTTTTAGTTGTTCTATTGAAGATATATTATTACATGATATTGCTTTCCAAAACCGATATTCGCAGTCTTTTGATTGCACCACCACAACTCCAATTGCAATAACCAATTTGATCAAATTCATCCCCATAGTTACCTATAAAATAGTGTAAATTAATAACTATCTAAAAAGAAAATAGCCTATAATAATCTAAATTATTAGAAAAGCTTATTTCACTATACCAGAATTAAAAAATTATAAAACCTAAACAGTATCATATTTAAAAACTGGCTAAGCTGATTTCTATACCTTTTGATCTATAACTTATGGTTTTTACCCATTTACGAAACGTCTGAAGAGACGAGAGATTATAAAAGGTATAATAAATCTGAATGGTATGAATAGTTCTAAGAATACCTGGATGGTTCACGAAATTCCGAAGAATCCGGCAAATTCGGTAGTTCAAGAAGGTTAAGAGATTAAGGAGAATTCGGGATGTTTAAAAAGTCCAAGAAGTCTGCAGAAAATGGAGAGCTTAAAGTTAATAAAGTACCAAGAGTCTGGAAAGTTTAAAGACTCTTCGAGATACTAGGGAACCTAACGACTCTGAAGATTCTAAAAATTCCGCAGCTTCTGAAAAATCTAGAATGTTTAAATGGTCTGGAGAGTTATGAGGTAGTAAGCCTAAAACGCCTAGATCTTCTATAGTATGAAATGTTTGGAGAACCTGATAAGCTTGAACTGCAGTAAAATGGGCTCTATTGTACGAAGAGTCTATGTTGCAGGAATAGTTGGAGAGTCTGAGACACATAGACCTTTGAGTGTGTAGTAGAGACCTTGGAACGCCTGGAGAGCATTGAAGTCTAGAGCGTCTAGAGAGTATAATAAACGTATATGACTTAGAGCATGAAATGTATAAAAAGCTTAAAGAGCATGCAGTGTAGAGCAAAAGTACCGTTGAGACGATCTGCCGAATTTGCCGTGGGCCGGAGTAACTGAAGAGTCTGAAAAATCAATTTTACGACTAAAGTGTCTGTAAAGTCTAGAGAATTTAGAGGTTATAAAGAGCTTAGAAAGTCTAGAGAGATCAGAGAGTCTAGAGAGTCCAGAGAGTCTAGAGAGTCTCGAGAGTCTAGAGAGTCCAGAGAGTCTAGAGAGTCTAGAGTCTAGATAGTCTAGAGAGTCTAGAGAGTCTAGAAAGTCAAGAGAGTCTAGAGAGTCTAGAGAGTCTAGAGAATTTAGAGAGTCTAGAGAGTATAGAGAGTCTAAAGAGTCTAGAGAGTCTAGAGAGTCTAGTGAGTCTAGAGAGTCTAGAAAGTCTAAAGAGTCTAGAGATCTAGAGAGTCTAGAGAGTCTAGAGAGTCTAGAGAGTCTAGAGAGTCTAGAGTCTAGAGAGTCTAGAGAGTCTAGAGAGTCTAGAGAGTCTAGAGAGTCTAGAGAGTCTAGAGAGTCTAGAGAGTCTAGAGAGTCTAGAGAGTCTAGAGAGTCCAGAGAGTCTAGAGAGTCTAGATAGTCTAGAGAGTCTAGAGTCTAGAGTGTCTTGAGAGTCTAGAAAGTCTAGAGTGTCTAGAGAGTCTAGAGAGTCTAGAGAGTCTAGAGTCTAGAGAGTCTTGAGAGTCTAAAAAGTCTAGAAAGTCTAGAAAGTCTAGAGAGTCTAGAGAGTCTAGAGAGTCTAAAGATTCCAGAAAGTCTAGAGAGTCTAGAGTCTAGAGAGTCTAAGAGTCTAAAGAGTCTAGAGAGTCTAGAAGTCTAGAAAGTCTAGAGTCTAGAGAGTCTAGAAAGTCAGAGAGTCTAGAGTCTAGTGTCTAGAGTCTAGAGTCTATGTCTTGAGAGTCTGAGTCTGAGAGTCTAGAAGTCTAGAGTCTAGAGAGTCTAAGATAGAGTCTAGAGAGTCTAGAGAGTCTAGAGGTCTAGAGAGTCTAAGAGTCTAGAGTCTAGAGAGTCTAGAGTCTAGAGAGTCTAGAGTCTAGAGAGTCTAAGAGTCTAAGAGTCTAGAAAGTCAAGAGTCTAGAGTCTAAGAGTCTAGAGAATTTAGAGAGTCTAGAGGTATAGAGATCTAAAAGTCTAGAGAGTCTAGAGAGTCTAGTGAGTCTAGAGAGTCTAGAGAGTCTAGAAAGTCTAAAGTCTAGAGATCTAGAGGTCTAGAGTCTAGAGTCTAGAGAGTCTAGAAGTCTAGAGTCTAGAAGTCTAGAGTCTAGAGATTCTAGAGATTCTAGAGTCTAGAGAGTCTAGGAGTCTAGAGAGTCTAGAGAGTCTAGAAGTCCAAGAGTCTAGAGTCTAGATAGTCTAGAGATCTAGAGTCTAGAGTGTCTTGAGAGTCTAGAAAGTCTGGAGAGTCTAGAGGTCTAGAGAGTCTAGAGAGTCTAGAGTCTAGAGAGTCTTGAGAGTCTAAAGTCTAGAAAGTCTAGAAAGTCTAGGAGTCTAGATCTAGAGTGTCTTGAGAGTCTAGAAAGTCTAGAGAGTCTAGAGAGTATAAGAGTCTAAAGAGTCTAGAGAGTCTAGAGTCTAGAGTCTAGAGTCTAGAGATCTAAAAGTCTAAAGAGTCTAGAGGTCTAGAGTCTAGAGAGTCTAGAGAGTCTAGAGTCTAGAGGTCTAGAGGTCTAAGAGTCTAGGAGTCTAGAGGTCTAGAGAGTCTAGAAGTCTAGAGAGTCTAAGAGTCTAGAGATCTAGAGTCTAGAGTCTAGAGTCTAGAGGTCTAGAGTCTAAGAGTCTTAGAGTCTAGAGTCTAGAGAGTCTAGAGTCTAGAGAGTCTAGAGAGAATCTAGAGGTCTAAAAGAGTCTAGAGAGTCTAGAGAGTAGAAGTCTAGAGAGTCTAGAGAGTCTAAGAGTCTAGAGTCTAGAGAGTCTAGAGAGTCTAGAGAGTCTAGAGAGTCTAGAGAGTCTAGAGAGTCTAGAGAGTCTAGAGAGTCTAGAGAGTCTAGAGAGTCTAGAGAGTCTAGAGAGTCTAGAGAGTCTAGAGAGTCTAGAGAGTCTAGAAAGTCTAGAGAGTCTAGTGAGTCTAGAGAGTCTGGAGAGTCTAGAGAATCTAGAGGGTCTAGAGAGTCTAGAGGGTCTAGAGAGTTTAGGGAGTTTACAGAGTCTAGAGAGTCTAGAAAGTCTAGACAGTCTAGAGAGTCTAGAGAGTCTAGAAGGTCTAGAGGATCTAGAGGGTCTAGACAGTCTAGAGAGACTAGAGAGTCTAGAGAGGCTAGAGAGTCTAAAGAGTCTAGAGTCTAGAGAGTCTTGAGAGTCTAAAAAGTCTAGAAAGTCTAGAAAGTCTAGAGAGTCTAGAGAGTCTAGAGAGTCTAGAGAGTATAGAGAGTCTAAAGAGTCTAGAGAGTCTAGAGAGTCTAGAGTCTAGAAAGTCTAGAGAGTCTAAAGAGTCTAGAGAGTCTAGAGAGTCTAGAGAGTCTAGAGAGTCTAGAGAGTCTAGAGAGTCTAGAGAGTCTAGAGAGTCTAGAGGGTCTAGAGAGTCTAGAGTCTGAGAGTCTAGAGAGTCTAGGGAGTCTAGAGAGTCTAGAGAGTCTAGAGAGTCTAGAGTCTAGAGAGTCTAGAGAGTCTAGAGAGTCTAGAGAGTCTGAGAGTCTAGAGAGTCTAGAGTCTAGAGAGTCTAGACTTTAGAGAGTCTAGAGAGTCTAGAGAGTCTAGAGAGTCTAGAGAGTCTAGAGAGTCTAAAGAGTCTAGAGAGTCTAGAGAGTCTAGAGAGTCTAGAGAGTCTTGAGAGTCTAGACAGTCTAGAGAGTCTAGAGAGTCTAGAAAGTCTAGAGAGTCTAGTGAGTCTAGAGAGTCTGGAGAGTCTAGAGAATCTAGAGGGTCTAGAGAGTCTAGAGGGTCTAGAGAGTTTAGGGAGTTTACAGAGTCTAGAGAGTCTAGAAAGTCTAGACAGTCTAGAGAGTCTAGAGAGTCTAGAAGGTCTAGAGGATCTAGAGGGTCTAGACAGTCTAGAGAGACTAGAGAGTCTAGAGAGGCTAGAGAGTCTAGAGAGTCTAGAGAGTCTAGAGAGTGTAAAGAGTCTAAAGAGTCTAGAGAGTACAGGGAGTCTAGAGAGTCCAGAGAGTCTAGAGAGTCTAGGGTCTAAAGAGCCAACAGGTCTAGAGAGTTAGTTCAGAGAGTCTAAATGATCTAGAAAGTTTAAATGGTCTAAAAAACCTAGAAAATCAGTCTTCCCTGCGAAGAAAATGGCGTATTTACTGCGCTAGCGTTGTACTGTACTCTTACAAATTTTATGCTTTTATCGCTTCTGTGATACTGAAATATACTGCATTGTTGCTAAACTATAATAACATTACTTTTCGTAACTGCGCTATAAATTAAGTTACACGAGTAACATAATCTCAACCAAAATCTCAATTAGATTAGTTTAAATGCAATTTTTGCGCTTTTTTTGAATTTCATGTAATCTCAAAATTATTTCAGGTAATGTAATGCGCTTTGAAATTCGGAAAGGTACCCTTTACTAACTAAAAATAAAATTACTAGCCTAGCAATGATACAATGTGTGTGTAGTATAAGATATCTAAAGATAGGAAATGGTATAGAACTTGATACTGTAGAGTGTATTAGGAATCTATACTGTTTGAGTAGTCTTGAAGGGTTTAGTATTTAAACAAATAGGAATGTCGGGATAGTCTAAGGAATTGTTCTAAACCGTACTTAGAAGTCTAAAGGTTTGGAGTCTTCTGGACATAGAATCTAAATTATCCAAAGGCTCAGTATACCCTAGATGGTAGAGAATAATCTTACTACTGGCGAGTCTAGAGTGTGCGGAGAGGTTAGACAATCCGGAGGGTCTAGATGGTCTGAATACTAGTGTGAGCCGGAGAGTCTGGAGAGTCTGAAGAGTCTGAAGGGTTTAGAAAGTCTAGCGAGGATAGTGTCTGGAGAGTCTATCTAATACACAAATCTTTTAAAAAATGTAATATAATCTATTACTTTGATATAATTTAGTTACGATTGGCCATCGGTAGAGAGCAGTTAAATACAGATTTGCTTATTTGCTCAAAAATACTTTTTAAATGACGCCAATATTGCTATACGGTGACTGGTGGACCTTACCGGATCGCAATTAAAACAAAGTGTATGCATCTTTAATTGGTAACGTTGAAAGAGATTGAACCGGTGTCTATGTTGAGTTCAATGAAATACATATCGAAAATCTAAACAAAGAATTATTTTTAATAACACACTTATAGGTTATCGATTTATTCACCTTTAGCTCGATTGTGGCATCAATCAGCAAAAACATATTTAAAACAGTTCGACGTGTAGAATGTAAAAAATCTACAAGGGACGATAGAGCTAAAAATTGAAATTACCTAAAAATAGAAGAAGGTTGATAAACCCCAGAAGCCTTTGTAATCTAAATTGTTTCAAAAATTAGAAACTAAAATCTTAAGAATATGAAAAAAAAAAACATATAATTTAAAGTTTGATGGGTCTAAAAAGATGAGAATTCTAAGAAATAAAATGTCAGAGAGACCCACAAGGGTAGAAGAGTTTTAAGGTTTAAGAAAACGAAAGTTTCAATTAATCTATTGAGTTTAAATGGCGTCAACGGGTACAATTAAACCTAACAGAACCATTTACTCTGGTAGTGGGAACGTCAGGTATCTTAGAGTCCTACCAATTAAAAAACTATTTTGGTTTTATTTTGTTTAATGCTCACAAATCTATGCAAAAGCGTATGAAGACAACAATTAAGGTTTTACAGTCTGTATAAATACCAATTATTATTAAAATTACGTTTTAAACTCACCAAAATAATTGCAAATTACTCAGGAGTGTTTCTGTATTATGCGGTACTAGCAACTAAGCGAGTTTAGAGGTGAAAGTGCATAAAATACATATCTTATTTACAAA
This sequence comes from Vesta saturnalis, assembly GCA_036346205.1. Lineage (NCBI taxonomy): Eukaryota > Metazoa > Arthropoda > Insecta > Coleoptera > Lampyridae > Vesta > Vesta saturnalis. Next base: position 4,105,711 of record JARFJB010000799.1, read on the forward strand.
AGTTATTTTATCACATTTACTGATGCAAGTAAATCTAAAATTATTTTTAATTAGTTTTACGTAATTTATATAATATTTACTAACGATGATTGTGATCAAATGTTTATCTGGGCGAATAATATATACATATATATATATATATATATATATATATATATATATATATATATATATATATATATATATATATATATATATATATACGGTTACACCCCGGTTCAGCGGTCCCCGTTTCAGCGGTCCCATTTCAGCAGACCCTGTTTCAGCGGAGACCCGTTACAGCGGTTCCCGTTTTAGCGGTGACCCGCTTCAGCGGCCTGCGTTTCCGCGATATACCTTTTCCGCAGCCCCTTTGCACTATTTGGTTTTTCTCGTTTTCCATCATTTACTTTAAGTTGGTAGTGAAATAGATACATAGCTCTTGGAATTTTTGATGTTTTAAGGACACGGCTGATCCCATCAAAAAGTTGATCTCAATCAATTCATTATTAGCAATTTGAAAATATTAAAATGTGAACTCTTAATTAAAATTAATTTATTCATATCGAATGTGACAACTGTATTTTATACTCTTTTTTTCTGAACAACCAAAGTACTGGATAAGTTAATTCATTTGTTGGTCGACGTTATGCTAACGCAACTAGGCCCATTTTCCAGCAAAAACGGGGTCCGCTGGAACAGGGGCCGCTGAAACGGGGCACCACCGTAACGGGGCACCGCCGAAACGGGACCGCTGTAACAGAGGCTGCTGAATAGGGGTTATTCCATATATATATATATATATATATATATATATATATATATATATATATATATATATATATATTATAACAAAAACACAAAAATTTAATTAATTTGGAAATGATTGTTAGGTTATAGAAATCTATTAACGTATATGTTATTAATAACCACCAAAGGACATATTTCTAATTTTGGTTAAAATTGTACTTAGCACAATACCACCGTTGCTAAGCAGCTACGGACTATTCGATAATTCAGCTGCCAGGCTAAAGAAGAAGACGAAGCAGCTATCCACAAAACAGGACCCCGAATATTGGAGGAGGGGGTACGTCGGCCACCTACAAGTCTCTGCGGAGGACTTGGGACAGTAAAATGGCATCGGACAGTGTCGCCGCCGTCAGGGTTTCCATCAGGAAAAGCACAGGAGGGCGGCATACTGTGTAAAATGTGCTTGTGATTACCAAGCTAGTAAATGCACGAAACACCGCACCGACCGGGCAAAGTGAGTTAACTGTGGTGTGGACTATCCTGGAAACTACATGGGTTGTCCAGAGTTCCCTTAACCACCCCCACGGAAGAAGATGGAAGTCAGAACACTGCTTCCATCGACGCCTTCTTCAGAAGTACTGCTGCCGGTACTCCTCTCTCTGTTTAGCAAATAACAATAACATTACAGTAGAGCCCTGTTTTTTTTTATTAATTACGTCCTTTGAATAGCGTTGTCATGAGTGTTAACGTGTGTGTGTTGTGTGAAACGAAGCTTTAGTATGAACTAATACTTTAACCTTAGCAGCAAAGAGTGCCATTGTAATTAGTAAGCAATAATTTAAAGCTGGTCACTGACTAATTCTTCAGTACAACACAGTGCATGTTTTGACACTGTAAATCAATTGCTGTGTTTTACGCTCTAATTTGCTGTCTTTTGTAAATTACCATCGTCCAATACGTGATATGTAAAAACTGAAAACTTTAACGACGGGTACAATCCAATATCTGCAAAATTTTGGCGGCCGAATCCTTTAACACACCTTTCTATACTTTCCTCTATTTCTAAATGATTGAAAGGATTAAGTATCTTAAACGTTGTAACTCAAACCTTTTACAATTTGCTTAATATTGTTACATCTTTGGGGCTTAAATCGGGGTAGCTCAGATATTGGGCATAACGAGAGGGAAATGACTTTCAACCAAGATCTTTAATAGGTAAAAAGGGAAGGTGAGAGAGAAATGTTTTAGTCAGTACATGGGGATAAACAAATATAAAGGAGCAAAAATGATATAATAAAAAATAAAGTTCTTGCATGAATTCACGCTGAGAGTTTAGTGTGGTCACGTATAGCCAATGTATTTCAAATGGCTGGACGACGCGCTGTGTTGCCGCTTCTTTTTTAGCAGGTATAACATTAAACGGCGTCATATTGAAACAACAATAAAAATAAAGCCAACTTATTATAACAATAAATAATGTGGTGATAGGTTTTAGAAAATTTAAATGTTATACTAAAGTTCAAGTTTAATAAAAACTCTTACGGTGATGTAATTTGTATAATGATTAAACGCCAATTGTAATATCTCTAACTGTGATGATGTAATCTGAACCAGATAATTCATAAATAATGAAATTAGGTAAAGTTCTCCCTAAACACAGATCGTATAACTTAATGGAGATACTAACCTTTCACCACTAATTGTGCCGTCTCGACTCCAATCGGTAGATTAAGAAAAGGGCAGGTTCTAATATACTGATTTGCTCATATACCTGAAATGCTGCTTGCTTCCCATCTGCTTAATTATTTTGTCTTCACTAAATTAATAAAAAATGCAATGTAAACAATAAAATGATACGAGCGCCACGTTGTCTTTAGTTATTGATATTCGGAAAAACAACGAAACCGAGTTCGTAAATAATAAAGCATTTACCAAAATTAAAATAAAATTTACACTTACGTTTATTTAATATCCAATTGAAAGGATTATGTCAAAGAGGTCTTAAATCTATTCGTTAGTTACACAAAAAAAATATCATTAAATAATTACCTTGGAACAGTTCTATTTTATTACCGCTGGTAACACATGAAACAGAATGGTGAACTTGGTGAGGTCATTATCTTGATAATTTATTCTTAATATATTGTGTCCATAAATTTAATGCATTTCTTTGAAGTTTAAGTATGTAAAACTTGCGTTGTAGAATGTAATACAAATAATAGTTCCATTAAAATTAAAAAAATAGTAAAATAGGGCAAAAATAGTAAAATAGTGCCATTAAAGCCACAAAAAAATAGTGAAATATAAGTGCCATATACAAGTGAGTGCCTGGAAAGAGCAAATGCTTTAGTTTTAAATATAATGAATTAGAAAATAACTTACCATCAAAATCTGATGGCACTAAATTTAAAAAATTAGGTAATAACCATTATAACAATTCCTTCTGCTGTAACATTCAGCAGTAAGTGAAAAATATAGCGGCTTTCAGAATAGCTCCTCTAAGTGTTTCCCCCAAGAAGTTGTCACGCGTTGCGCGGATACAATGATCAGAATCCAATTTTTTTTAAGAAAGGGAACTATAACTCTTTATGAAATATTACACCCAAAAAGATATGTTCTAGGAAATGCAAATTAAATTGCCTTTCTCAATTCTACATTTTAATAATTAAAAACTTTTATAATATTACGCCAAATAAATGAACGATCTTAAATTAATGTATTATTTAATACAACCCAATAACACAAAAATAAATAATGATTATATTATGAAGTAGTGAAAGATGTAACAACTGGCCCCATTTTGGGGTTAGTTGTTACTTAGTTGGGGTAAGTTGTTACGTACAATTTTACATTTAATAAATAAAAAAAATTCAGTCTAAATCATCATCTGAATTACAATTAATACAGATGAAAAACTGATTACCTTTCGTACAATCTACATGGGCCCAGTTTCTGCATCTTGTACACTGAATCCATTTTTCTTTCGGGCGAGAATTGTGGAATGATTCTCCACAAAATAAGCAATTAGTGTCGTCTTCAGAGTCACTTCCACTAGATGAGTTCTCTTGGGAATTTTGTGTATATTTCGCAGTCACTTGTTTTTTGGGTTTGTCCAGTCGTTTATTTTTTGAAAAATATTTCTTTTTGTTTGTTCTGCACTCTTCTTAATTTTGCTCAATCTTTTCTCTTCTTGTAGTTCGAGTTCCTTTTTATTTGGAGTATCTGTCCAAATTGTCGCCTTTCTGTTCTTTCGTCCTCTTTTTGTATATTTTTTCGTTCTGCAGCTTTTGGAGTCGGTCTTATATCACATGGACTAAAATAAGTGTTCAATTGTACATTGATCCTTTCTGGTAGTATAGCTCTTGGAGTATGCACAGCTTTTGACGTTCCAGGTTGTGGGCTTGACGCAGGCTGATTCAGTGGAGGAGTGTGTGTGGTTCTTGCACTGATAAAGGCTGAATGCCGTTTTCATCATCACTAATATTTTCAATATTATTTTGGTTATTTTCAGGAATAGGTCGATCTATAATGTTGGATGGCATAAACTGGTCATCTGTAAAAATGTCCCTGTCAAATGGAAATATGCCAGATACTTTAAAACCTGATTGGATATTCGAAGGTGTGAGCGCCAGAGGCAAAGCTCCCTTAACAATAGCTGGAACATCGTAGATTGTCATTGTTTTACCAGGATTGTTGCGCAACCATGCATCACATTGGTTGTTCACATATTTTTTGAGTGGACCAAAAACTGACCTATCAAGAGGCTGCAGTTTATGGGAGCAATGAGGAGGGAGTGAAATAACTATTACTCCGTTTTCTTTGCAGTAATGAATTCCTTTGACTGTCAAGTGCGACTCATGGTTGTCCATAATCATTAAAACCTGGTTACACAGGGCCGGCCCTTTCTAATAGATATACTTGTACGGCCAAGCAAATATTATCTTACATATTATTTATTTTTAAGATTCTTTAGAAGAGTGGCGATACGCCGTATTTTTAAGTAATTTTTTTTATTTTTTCAAGAATATGTTTTCATTAATAAATTTTTGTTTATCGACAACTTTATTGAGTTTAAGAAATTCAAATAAGGACAAATGCTTCACTCGAGTGCAAAAATCGTGATATTTAATATCGTTTACTATTTAATAAATGAGCATAAGTTAAAATTATCAAATGTTAAAAAGAATAATAAAATTTAAATAATCCAAAGGAGTATATATGGTCAGTCGTTATGGTACTCTATCAGCCTGATTATTTCAAAAACTGGTCATAGCAAAACTATATCTGTTCGGAATGTTAACAGTGTAGGTATTAGGCCAAACGTAATTTAAAAAAATTACAAAATTTAACCGACTAAATTTTTAAATACTCGGCGATTTATAAAAAAAGGACTTTTCGCAATTTTTATCTATACCTAGCGTTTGCCTCACCCTGTATATCAATTTCGAAGAACCAGTATTTTGAATGGTTCGTACTCAGGTATCTGTAAAGCCCAAAATATAAAACAAAAGTGCTCAAATTCTCACCAAGAAAAAAATTAACATTTTTACTTCCCCTGTATTCAACTGTGGATTTATTTCAATCAAATAAAAAGAAGTTGACTATGATAGCTGATTTGGTCATATTTTTATTTCATGTGGAAAATTAAAAATGTAAGTTAAATAATTGTTTATTCACCCTTTATTCAAGCACATTTTTTATAAAAAAAAACCATTTAACATTAATGCCTTATGGGCTGGCAATATCAGTCACACAAAACATTCGTTTTTTCGTTTTTAGTAAATTAAATTCAACAATCAACGTGCCTGAGTTTTTATCAAAGTTATCAGTTTACCTAAAATGAATTTATTAGCGCTGGTATCAGACCTGGTTTCTCTGTTCACTGATAGCGACAGCCGACGAGAAAACCGACAACGGTGCTCACCGTAACACTCGTACTGCACTCTCAGTCTGAATACCACTATAGGAGCAATAATCGTATGGTTACTGACTATTCTTTAATGTACTAGCTAACACAATCTACTTTAATCGTCTAGCTTAACCTTTTTTACTCATATTTATAATGACTGATAATTTACGTATTAACGTCCGGCCTCTCCTTTAACTGGCGCGACTGGGTATGGGTTAATATGCAAAAAGTCAATTTGTGGTTAACTGCTGTACGTATATCAACCTGACTTATATTGAAGTTGAATTGAAAATAAAAAGGAAATTAAAGGTATTGAAAATTTCTAATTATCTTGGTGACATTTACTTCCGGTTAGGAAAAATGTCCTCAAGGACTGAAGCTTAAATGAGTATGCCTTGAGTAGATATGTTGTCTTACAAAGCTATTAAATATCTTAAAATTAATAAACTTTTTAGAAGTAGAAGCATAAAGGTTACATTTAATCAAATTGAACTTTTTTTCATACTTTTACTTATAAACTTATCTAAAATAAAACAGATACATAATACACAATTTTTTATTTACTACGTGTTTGTGTCTGTTCGTTAACGGTTAGTCAATGTTTCACTTCAATTTAAAACTAAAACTCGATTGAATTTTAAAAGAAAATCAGTAAATTTCCGCGGCATGCACTTTTATTTAGTTTTTTGCACTATATGTATGTAGTGATTGTTGAACCAAGTAGACATATAAAGGGTATTCTAGACCCAAGGTCAATTGAGGGCCGATTCTGTCTTATCAAGGTCACTCTTCCTTTGGGGCGGCAAATTTTTAAGGTCAAACTTTTGGCGAGAAATTTAGATTTGAAGCTCTTCAAGGTCAAAATTTCAAAGAAAGAATGACACGTTGTTGTCTGTGATTGAAATCAAGTCAAGGTCAAATTATAATTATATTGACTACATTGGGTCAAGGTCAACTTAAAGTAGGTCAAGGTAAGTATTTTACAAGTTGAAACATGTTCTGATAGGTACTCAAGTCAAAGGTACATTTTTCTTACATAAACTGCAGCGAGATGTATTGAGATCAGTAAGTTAGCAACCTATTAAAAACCCTTCAAAAATGTGTGTGATCCCGAGATATCTAAAAAGTATGAAGTCATAGATGTGGCTGTAATTAATACCAAGTAGGTGGACGTAGAGTGATGGAAACGGATGATTTAAACTACGTATTATCTCAGCGCTTCTATGAGTATTTCAAACAAGAAGAAACTCGAATTGAAGAATTTAAAACGTTACTAAACATGAAGGATATGTTCATAAATATTTTTGGTGCAGCTGGAAAAACACTTTGTTTTTAATGGTGGTGATACAAACTCACCACATGTTTCTTAAACAGTGTTTAGTCGTAGTGCAATTGCGAACAAGTAAAATCGTAATCTAATTATAATGCAACAGCAATAAAATCATTTCTGGAACGATCAAAACTCAGAAGTTCACCGTTATGTATGGATACCCCACATAGCTGAAATAACAATATAAATAATAATTTAACTTTGTGATATGGGTGCTGTCAAAATATTGATTGGGCATCATTTCAACAATAAGGTGATTTATCAGGAGTGTACAAACAAGTAGCTAAGGAATACTTAATTAATTGTGTTTATTGTATACTGTCGAATGATACAGTACACACCTAAACTTTGCGCCAGTAGTCCGTATAGGGTGTGGTAACAGTGATCAAAGCAAAGCAATAATGTGATGTTAGACATGAACGAATGGAATGAACTTCAAAGATGGCATTTATATGTAGAATTACAATTTTTCGGATTCTAAGAAATTGAAAATAAAATTGATTGGTCAAATATAAACGAAGAAGATATAACCTATGATCAACATTATGAATCTCTATCTACCAATCTTGGTATTTAGTACAATTTGGAATTGATTAAAGGATATGACAGAATGTTGAAAACTGTTATGATAGAAAACTACAACTGCTGTTGTTGCACATCCAATGCTCACAGTGTAGAAAAACTATTCAATTTAAAGGATATAATAAGCTATAGATTGGACTTTCTTGAATCTTACAATGTGTTGTGTTTCTATGTAAAGTTCATACAACAGGTTGTTAACTACAATCGTTTTCGTGGTAGTGATGATGTTTATAAAGACATTGAAGATGTTATAAATGCTAAGTATAATATCAATTCGCGTAACACTATACGCCTAATGGCATTTACTAAATAAAGAAATTGTGACAATAATAAAAAAGTTGGATGTAGAGGTTGTTGTTAATAATTTCACCCCTACTATTACTTATACTTCTAACAATAAACAGAAGATTTTGAGCCTTTCGCTCAGTCGGCGATTAAACGGGCCATGCTCCTAAAATTTGATTTGCTTTAATGAGAAAATGTGTGTGGTTAAATATGTTCGCTTTACAAAAAAAAAGATGTAACTTCAATCTGTAAATAAATGTTAAAATACCTCGGACGCCAACTTATTTTATGGAAAACAAGCAAACCGTTAATGCAATAAATGTAAAATTGGAAACGATAACAAGGTTTATTATAAAAATATTTAAGTTAAGTTATAAAGTAGAAAATCTAAATACTAATGTTAGTAAATCTGAATTAACTGAAAAATACCATATGAACTAATGATTAGAAATGAAATATCTGTAGTACTTTTAAATTTTGGTTGTCACTGGTATACTGTTATTGATAACAAAATTCTGACGAATGCACGCTTTCAAATTTGGTTGTGCAATTAATCTTGAAATGGAAATATAACAGGGTATTCATATTCGTTGATCCCAAATAAGTAAATTCCTTTAAAAAACCAGCTAAACTAGTATTGGGATTTTAAACGGGTTAGTGTGCCATTTATTTATAATTTTCTGCATAGCAATAAACGTCTACTGCATCATTCTCGTTAAATTGAAACGTAATAGTACAATGAAATTACGTAAAAGGAAAATTTAACGTTATAAAAAAGAAAAATAAAAGTGCCTAAAAAGGGCAAATATATCAAACAATAAAAAATAGGTTTAATTAGCTCTTACCGTAAAAATATACGACACTTTTGATAAAAATATTCAAGAGCAAATATGGATGGTTCTTGCCTTCATTATCGTACAACACGACCTCAAAAAGGTGCCTGCGCACGAACTCAATGTGCAAACGAAATGCGCGTACAAGCTTCACTTTAAAATAACTAAACGCACGCTTTTCAGCCACTAAGGTATACAATTCACATGACACGAAAATGAACGAAGTTGCCTAAATTATTGCAAATTTCAACACAACTTAAAAGGTTTGTTATAAAATATTAATAATCATGATTTGTTTTTGTGATCTCGATTTAGGTACCTTGCTTTATCCATCTAAGTAAACAATGTTAGGTAAGAAGCGAAAGAGTGCAGGTAGTTTAGTGAATACTCTAATGAATAACCTTCCGGTAGAATTGCATTTACCTGGTTACCAGTATTGTGGTCCTGGTACAAATTTAGAGAAACGACTCGCACGCGGTGACCCTTGTATTAATCGATCTGATGCTCCGTGCAAACTTCATGATATCAGTTACAGAGATTACTGAGATTTAGAAAGTAGATATACATAATTTTAGAAGAAAAACCTTAGGAACGCTTTAAATTATCAGGCGTAACATTAGATGAATGAATTGCGTCTTTATCAGTCCGTAACACTAGGAAAGTCAAGAGAAAATTAGGAATGGGATGCACACGCCGATCCAAGCAAATGAAGAAGAAAAAATCGTTATGCAATGGTGTAAATTTATTGAATTTACGAAAAACAATAGCTACAAAACGGAAAAACGTATGGTAAAAGCTTTAGAAAAAAAACAAACATTAAAGTCTCTACAATAGTGCCCTTACCTAAACAAGGAGAATTTTTACAATTTCTTGTTCTTTTATTCGCAGGATTATCGGCAATCGGTGTTTTAGCTAGTGGCGCACCGGGAATTGCTAAAGCAGTCAATGAAGCTAAAAATATAAAAAAATTGCAAGCAGAGACATAGCGCCATAATCGTATCATGGAATCTATATCTGCAAGCTCCGTGAATGAGTAAGGTGGCGTACTTTATCTAAAACTATACAAATTAGGTGGGTTATGCTTGAAACCGTTTCCAAAAAACTGAATAAATTACCCGCAAGGACGTTAACAGATACTGACTTACCGAAATACATCAAAAATGTACTCTACTTTAGGGATACTTTTATGAGAGATAGAATGCCTAAATTGCCATAGAAGAATGAATCTGGAATGATTAAATTAAATAGCTAAAGTGGACCCGGCACGCATTGGGTTTGGTACAAAGGGCGAAGTAAAAAGGTATGGTATTACAATAGTTTCCGTAATCTTCGTCCACCAATTGTCGTGATTAACTACTTTCGGGAATGTATAAATATATTATAATTAGAACCAAGAACAAGAATTTAATACAATTATTTGCAGACATCTACAATTTTTATATAAATAATCGATACAACATCAAATTTACTCGGTTATGTTAATAACATTCAGTTTAGGAGCTGTTGGTAATACAGCTATCCACTGATAGAGCTACATTAGAAATACGTCATCGAATTGATTGGATTTTACGGTTGCGATAGCATTAGAAAGATTTATACAGGTAACGATAGATTTTATTTTAGAATAAATCTATCTCATTTGCAAATCATTAATATTCCACACGGTGCATATGAGTTAGATGAAATTAGCGATTATCTAAAATCTAAGATGCCCACAGAAAAGTTTATCATTAGGGCAAACAAAAATATACTTAAATGTGAGATAAACAGTTCCATTGAGATCGATTTTACTAAAGAAAATAGCATTGGTTGTATGCTAGGGCTTGACTATAAAATATTAGAATCAAATATTTTGCATACGTCTGCGTTAGACATCCAAATACTTAAACACAATAATCTACACGTAGCGTGCAACATTATAAAAGAACCTTATCGAAACGGGAAACCTGCAAAAGTATTACATGAGATTAACGTTTCAGTCCCACCTGGTTTTCTTTTAGATAAAACTCCTAGCAATACTCAATATTTAGTAAACACGGATATAATTAGTAATATAACAATTAATTTGACTAATCAAGAGGGTGAATTAATAGACTTTGATGAAATTGAACCATTCACAGTACGGTTAGACCTAAAAGAACATGGGTCTGAGAATTAATCAAGGCCCAAATCCATCTTTCAAAAATTCATATAAAAGACATCATCCCTACTGTAAGACATTAATTAGACATCAATCAACCTTCATTAAGGTTAACATCTGCAAAGAAATACTTTTTAACATCAATTGGTTTAAAAGTTCTCACCGACAATGGCCTAATCATTAAACGTCTTTCAAAACGTACATTTTGATGATACTACAATTAAATCAGATATTCACACTTATTATATTCCGTAAGGATCTTCTATGTATGGGACTGAAGAAATACGCACCTTAATTTAGAGTCAAGATCTAATTACCTGGACGTTTGCCGAAATCCGGGCATAACATCCACACTTAAGGGATATATTTCTTATACGCTAAGCGAGATCAAAGCACTAAGCCATTTGGGGTGGTCACCAAAGAATGAAGAACTATTATTATAAGAATTCCATGAGCAAAATGGAGAAAAATCTTTTACTGAATGCATACCTTTGAACCACATAGTTGGAATAATGGAGGATTATCGCCTAGTAATTGTGAATATGCTTCAATAGTTTATTTTAATTTGATCTAGAAGCGATACAAACTGCTACCATGATGATGTTGCTGCGACAACAACCTTAAATAAAATTCAATGAAAAGTACCACACTTAACACTTAGTGATGCTGCGAAACTTAACTTGTTTGAAGGAAACAATAAAAATTCTATTATTACTGCTCCATTTGATTAATGAGAGTTATATGAATTACCTGCTTTAAAACAAGCAACCTCAGACATATGGCCAATAAAAACATCGACGCAACTGGAAAAACCACGTTGGATAATTGTTGCATTCCAACAAGGTAAAAGATATACAAAGTTGGCAAGGGGGCAGAAAATTTTGATCACATTAACATCAGAAACCTTAAAGTACATCTGAATTCTAAGTATTATCCATATGAAGCAAGACATTTGAACTTCAGTGCTAACCAATACACACCTGCCTACCGCAATTTTTTGAAATTCTGATGTGATTACTATGGTGAAGATGATGAGAAAGGTGCATTATTCAACTATTCCGAATTCAAATCATGTCCAGTACTTGTAATGGACTCTCTAAACAAAATGAATCCTTAAAAAACTCAACAGTTGACATCAAATTGGAAATGGAATCTCTAACACCTTTCGATAGTGGAATCGTTGTCTATGGTCTTATTCTCCATGACGCTATTGTGCAATACAGTCCGCTCACTGGAGAAGTAAAAAAATTATATTTATTGAAATATACACTCTGTATGTCTAGTATATAAATAAAAACGTTATAATTATTCGTTTAGTTTTATTTCATCCACCACCAAAGAAAAGTAGTTGCTCAAAAGAAAAAACTTTCAATTCAAAATCATGATATTGATGATGATGAAAAGTCTAGTACTCCAAAACATGGTGATTTACTTCCTAATAGTATACGTGGAATTATATGCGGTCCCTCCAATGGCGGCAAAACAAACACAGTGATCAGTCTGCTTACTGAGAAAAATGGTTCGAAATTTGAACATGTGTACGTGTACTCTAAGTCAGTGAATCAAAACAAGTACAAACTGTTATAGAAAATTTTACTTACAATGAAGGATATAGGTTACTTCTCTTCAGTGATAATCAAGATGTGATTGAGCCTAATTGTGTAAAATCCAACTCTATCTTTATCTTTGATGATATCGCTTGCGAAAAGTATAATGACATAAGGGCATATTTTTTTATGGGTAGACATAATGATATTGACTGTTTCTATTTGGGTCAAACTTACAGTAAAATTCCAAAGCAATTCATGATAATGTGAATCTAATTATATTATTTAAGCCAGATGTTAAACCTAAAACATGTGTATGAGGATCATATAAGTCCCACCATAAGCATGACATTGTTTCGGGACGTGTGTTCATAGTGCTGGGTAGATCCGTTTGGTTTCATGGTTATAAAAAAGGATGCTGAAGTTAATAATGGTCGCTACAGAAAAAGGTTTGATGAATATATAATACCTTAAACTGCTTTCAGTAGTTTAGTAGTCACTAATCCGTTTAGACATTCACAGTTATCTGTTCAGTGCCGTCTCCTAATACCGCAAGCGCAAGCTGTACTTTACATACTCTAGCGGAGCGTGGCTAGAGAACGTCGTAAAGGGTGCTCCCTAACTACGCTTCTGGGAGACTAACTTAATAGTCCGCACCAAGAGGAGAAAACTTCAATAAAATCCTAAATCCTAGGGTGTGGTGAGCCAGGTCAAGGGATGCGCGACTGCATAAAAAAGCAGCAACTACAGATCTCACTTCGGGGTACCAGGTACAACATCGTTGTATTTAGTGACCTTCCACGCAGCAGGAGGCTTCTAACGTGGTGACATTTCTTTCACCATACTAGTGGGTATGGATCACGTGTGCAAAAGACTTGACTAAGGACTGACAGAAGAAGTCAGAAGAAAAGTTTAGGAGGGATGTAGCCCTAATTCAAGAATCCTAGATAAAGTACGGTAAACTACAGTCTTAGAGCGGATGGTAGAAAGCTAATTTTTAACAAAGATTTCTGGACATAGTAGCGGTAAAAGTAATATCCAGTAAAGGGGGGGCCCAAGAGGCACTACACAAATCGGTGTATTAAATTATATGTACAGGGTTCGAGACGGTTGAATACCGAAAGATGTAGTATTCAATTTATTTGCGTTTTACTGAACAAGTAAAATATGCAAACAGATGTGGTGTCAATTGATAAGTCAATAAACTATTTTCATTTGAATTTAGTTATAGAAATAGAAAGCTTAGGTAATACAAGGAATGCTTTGGTTATTTATGCGATCTGGATGGTTTTAATAAAACGTACAAACAATTTGTTTATAATTTAAATGATTGTATTCGTTTTATTACAAAGCCAACCATGTTTAATTTAGTGTTGATTTAATTTCACTTTAGTTGTATGAAAGGAGTGTTTCGGAATTCTGGTTTAAGTATACAGGTGGTTCTTAAGTAGGGCAGATGTACAGAGGGTTTAATTTGTTATCCTTTGCATCCAAGATTGAGCCTCAGAGCTAAACAAAGGCAACGTTGGTGGTTCTAGATATCTACAGCCAGTACGGTCACCCATAAATACGTAGAAATTGGTTGGTTCAGGTTTTAATCTAGAGTGTCAGAGGTATTCGCTATAGTTGAACTCTACGGACGTGGGTTTTAAGCCTGTTTTCAAGCGAAGTAGCTCGATAACAAGTCTAAGCTACCGCCTGGGTCACTTAGCAAATATCCCACACTCGGAACACGTTGCTATTCCCTTTTTTACGTTAAACTAATTTTTAAAAGGATTTTGGTAACAGGAATCGACAGGTATTTCAACTATTTGTGTTTATAATTTGAAAAGGCGTACTTTGAAATATTTAAATAGTTAAACAGTAAGTTCAATTTGTATAGAAAAGAAAGAAATTCAAGAATGCTGGTCTGGTAGTAAATTACTACACACGAATGCTTACAGAGAAGTATTCTGCAGGCGAAGTGTCGAATTATAGTAAATCTTTCGCTTCTATACTTCGTGCGGGAGTGGGCTTTTGGCAAAATTAGACGCGATGTCTCTTGCACATGTACAGAAGGGGCTAGTGCGTAGGCAAACGTGCGTTTGTTAACGCATCTTGATTCTGAAATTGAATAAATTCTTGTATAAATTATTATCAGCATAATTTTAAAATAATAAAAATTTATTCATCTTACTATTTTTCTTACTCATTACATGTCTATATCAAAGCATACGAGGTCTGGCTATTAAATAAGGAGATTGCTTATGAAAAAGAGTTTTATTTTAAAAATTATTCTACAATCGACTGCTCCCCTTCAATGTACTCTTCTCCCCTCGCCACACACCGTTCCATTCGTTTTTTCGCTTCACTTCATCCATCGACTCGAACCGGGTTCCTTTTAAGGCAGACTTGATTTTCGGAAATAGGGAAAAGTCAGAGGGTGCTAAATCAGGCGACTATGCGTGTGTTCGAGGACTGGAGTGCATCTAGCGGCTAAATAACGCTTCATGGACGACGCGTTATGGACAGGTGCGTTGTTCTGGTGCAAGATCCACGACTTCGTTTTCCACAACTCCTTTCGTTTCTTACGAACTCGCTCTCGCAGTGTTCCCAAAACTTTCAAATAGTAAGTTTGGTTTACAGTTTGACCCTGTGGAACCAATTCAGTCATCACGATGCCGAAAGCATGGCTTTAAATTTTGATTTCGACATCCTTGCTTATTTCATTCTTGGCGATGCAGGAGTTTTCCAGTGCATGGATTGCCGCTTAGTTTCAACATTGTTTTTTTTAATTTTAAAACGAGAAATTTCACATTGATCCGTTGTTCGTGTTTTACGTTACACATTGTTATCGACACGAGGAAAAAACACGTTCGTTTCTAATCTCTATAGAAAAAATACTACTACAGCGACAAACACTTGTTTTCGTACTGTAGTAGTAGACACTTCCTGCTATCCAATGCTGTATTTGTTTTTCCCCTACCCTCTAGGACGTCTTCTATGTGCTCAGTTTCGTTATTTAATAGCCAGACCTCGTATCGTAGCATTTTTTTCTTTCAATAACAAAATTGTAGTGGAAATGTCGCTATCTCCTTGTTCGGATTATCCATAATTTGAATATTACTGTATACTTTTTACCATATGTTGGATTTAACCACTTCTATCTTCGTTTTATGCGCAACGCGTTTAAAGAGCTTCATTTCCGTCTGCATTGTATTAGAATGCAGCTCTTGCATTATAACGTTTACGTACCTGGAAGAAGTATGCGATTACTTTTCATTTAACTTTTTTGTATTAATTATTATGTCTAATAAGGAAATTCCTCCCATGAGTCAATTAAATTTCGTAGTTTGAAAACTGAAATGTCCAAGGGTCGTAAGTACATATCCTTTGTTGTGCAATTACGTTATTAAGTGGACAAACCAGTTGAATTAATTTCCAAAAATTAAATTGAAGCTAGCCTAGTATTATTTGACTGTTGAATTAATCAAGTTACTTGTCCGCTCTTACTTTAATTTCTGCTACTACCCGTTTAATTATTCCTGCCAGCTTCCCATCTAGTATGTAACCCTGAGCCCTAACTTTTTATTCCTTCAAACTAGCAAACTAAACAATCGTTCTTAATATACTTTCCCGGTGTACGTACCCAAGAAATATATAAGGCACCATTTAGTATAGTTTCTTA
Organism: Vesta saturnalis; assembly: GCA_036346205.1. Classification (NCBI taxonomy): domain Eukaryota; kingdom Metazoa; phylum Arthropoda; class Insecta; order Coleoptera; family Lampyridae; genus Vesta; species Vesta saturnalis. Next base: position 4,121,733 of record JARFJB010000799.1, read on the forward strand.
GCCAACGCGGGTTTTGGTCCCGAAGGGAAAAAATCATACGCCGTGAAACTAGCTCTCCACCCCTTCAGAGAGCGTTCTCTCGGAAAGGACGACATTTTTTCCTTCTCTCACTCAATTCCAGGGTACTTTTACCTAGAGTTGGACACCTCGTGAATTATAAGGAAACTATGCATAGTTTTCTCATTCATCCCTTCCCCTCTCACGCTTCCTTATGCTTGTTTCAATAACTTTCCGCTAGACGATCAGCCCGCCACGTGCAGGAATCGAGCAGGAAATTACGAAAAAAGGGATGGTTCCTAAGGAGACTAGAAAACAGTCACGTTTTGTTAAATTAAGTTAAAATTTTATAACGCTTTGATTAAGTCAAATATTACATTAAAAATAATAGCAATTGCAAACACCATTTATTTAACGGCAACACACATCATTATCAGTGATACCTGGTTGCGGACCTACACATATAAAACTTATTTAACTTTTAATTAGTACAATAATTCTTTGTAGAAATGTGGGAAAGGAGCAGAACACAGTTAGCGTTTTCTAAAATAGAAACAGAAATGCATGACCCTATCTGAAGTTTTGTTGACGCAGGCCATACATTGTAGTTATTACATTGAACTTATTCAGTTTCAATATTAACTTTTATTTTGAAACTATATTTTATGTACCAAATAAGAATTATTTTACTATGGCAAAGTTTTGCGAAAGGTTTAAGTAGAGTCAAGTAGAGAATGAGGATGTTAGACTGGTGGACTGATCAATGGTTGGCTAAGCAGAAACAGGGCGCGTGGAGGAATAAAACCTTAAACAAATAAGTATGTGAGAAAAAATACGCATACCCTCCAAATATTGCTGCCAAAAACGAGACGAAAAGGAAGCGGTAACGGTGATAACTGAATGTACATAAGCGTAAAGGAAATGAATGAGGAGGTTAGATTGGTGGACTGATCAGTGGTTGGCTAAGCAAAAAAAGGGCGTGTGGAGGAATGAAACCGTAAACAAATCAGTATCTGAGAAAAAATACGCATATCTGCCAAAGATTGCTGCCAAAAACGAGAGGAAAGAGAAGCGGTTACTCCCTTGTACTAATCATTAAAAAATGTTGCAGTTCCCTTAATATAACTTTAATACAACCTTCAACAACTTTAGTGGCTGAAGCGGACTTAGAGTTGAAACGCATGCTTTTCTCTATCGATGCCTGCATTCACGTGTAAATATTTAGTAAGTATTTTAGTAATGTAGTTTTATTGAATATTAAAACAACCATGAACACCATTAATGATTACAGTCTAGAGCGTATGTACATAATTAATGGTTTTTGAGGGTTGCGTTGGTGGAGGCTTGTGGTGTTGACCTCGGCGTATGATTGCCGACGTGTAAGGGTGATTGGGACGAGGCGCTCCTCCGGGAGTCGCGGCGATGACGGGTTCTGCGGCGTCGGTGGTAGTGTCGTGATCATCTGTGGTACTGGTGAATGGTGACGGCAGGTCCAGAAATCGTTCCGTTGACGGCGACGTAGTTAAGCGGCGTCCGTACGTACCATTGGCGTCCACGGGTGCGTCTGGTAGTTTACCTTGCAACAAAACGAAACGGCTGTAAGGAACTCCGAGCGAGCGTCTCCATCCGGGCGATAGGGACTCCGGCGTAGAGTGGTTGATCCTCTCCAGATTGGACGATTTGTAGGGCGTGCCTTTATGTGTGGGGGTAGCGGCATCCCCACAATATTAATATCAAGTTTAATGGACCCTTAATATTTGTATGAGTTAAACTGATTGAGCGTGCATGTGCAAATTTAAGTGTATCGTTAGCAGATATTTCAAAGAGTCACTAACAAATTTAAGCTTAATTGCGACCCTAGACTCTTTTCTTCTATGATCATTAGAAAGTGATCAATTATGGGGTTCTGTATGAAGTATTTTGGTAAATTTGGCGTGTAAAGGTGATACGTGGAATTCTGTCAATATTTTTGTTCTAAGCTGTTACGTTTCGTAAGAATTTATAATAGACTCATACTTATAAGTTCCTCTACATATTTTACAGTAAACTTCCGGAATTTCCGAATTAAGTTATTTATCTACCCGGTCGGCATTAATCTTATATACTGCAAGTATACAACAATTTCTACTTGCTATAGCCTAAGACCCTTTACTAAAGTCACAGTAGCGTCACTGATATTTATTACCAAATGTTGAAGTTAATTTTGGAAAGTGTAAAGCTTTTGAAGTGTCCCTTCAGCCACTTTACGTATTACGTCGAACTACAGCTTTTTCCAATGAGTTAGTTTATTTGACAAGCACTAAGGGACGCCTAATGTGGTTTGAGTACGTAGCAATACACACCATTTACGAGTGGTTAGGAATTTCTTAAAACGATGCACATCATCTTCATAGTTATGGCAATCTGTATGTAGACAGAAGCATTACTGTAGTAACTATCGAAGCCGTGAGTAGTAATTATTTTAATTATACAATCTGTTTAGGTCGATTTAGGCGTAGATGGTTGTGCCCAAAGAATATTCGTCATTGGTACATAATAATCAAATTACTAATTTACCTAGCGTTCAAACCATCTACTTACCGTACTATTATCACGCTTTGATAATAGTTAGTGACTCCATGTGCCAGCTGCTCCCGGCAGTCCTTGTAAGTATAAGGACCACCATTAAGACATGTTTCGATTGAGGGAATGTCATTTTTATACTTTTAGGGTTATATGCTTTTGTACCTCCTACTATTTCTACGATTTAAGAACACACAGCTTCTTATGTGCTAAAATTGCCGGTTGCTTAGATTATACTATTTTAATTATGTACAATCAAAGATACTGCTCGTATACTTACACAATGGGTGTACCCGAAACAAAACTCTTCTTCAGGGTAATTACTCAGATTGAATACTATAAAGACTAACTTTATCTATTGTCAATTGTTACGGTATAAACGGGCACTAAAACGGGATAACAGATAAAATTGGGGGTTTGCTCGACTGCTCAGGGGTTGGGGTGGGCAAGATGTTAATCAATTTTACACATCGTAGGATAGTTTACCATAAATAAGTCAAAGTAAGGGTTAAAGTCGTCATAAAAACAGAAAATAGGTGCCAGGGTATCTGGAAAGTCGCAATAGGGGTTGATTTGCGTAATTACGTAAATTCACAGCTTGTCTAAATACTCAAATGACTCTCTTACCTGTACTTAATCAATAGGTGTCCTGAGCCAGCAGATCTCCGCTACACTTGAAAGGCTACAAATATTCATGCACGCTTATTTAAACTAATTGCCTGCAGCAACAAAAAATAAAAACAATCATTCCTATAAATAAATCAATGATTGTCGTTACGTTACTTCATCTAATATGTCTGATTTCAATTAAACATATCTCAAAAAAACTAAGAAATTTACTTTACTCTAATCTACAACCAGATGGAAGGATATTAATCAGATGGCTATAAAATATGATCAAATAAAAAAAATGCATCAACGCAACAAGCTTTAAATGCTTCGTTATAATAGATAATTACTCAAAGCGTTGTCGAACGTAACTACTTTACTTTCTCAAATAAACACCAAAAATGATATAAATTCTATGATCTCATTAAAATAATACAACGCAAACAAAACTCGCAAATAGGTGTCATATAACATCTGGGTTCACATCTGATTAAAAAGCACAAGTCCATAAACACAAATTACCACAAAAAATACAGTGAAATCACACTAATCAGATTAATTTAATAAATTTACGGGAACTAGCTAGTCGCCAACTCGGTCTTTTAAAAAAAAATTGTTGTAAAATTTTGTTCCTCGTTCAACAGAAAAGAGGGCAAAGCATATAAGTTTCGTTCATAAAAATTTTGACATATTTGTCACTAAAACCTTCATACACAAAAAACACTTAAAACAAAGTTATAATTTCGGAAGATTTAATACGTTTGCCATAACATTTTACACTAGAATAATCAAAATTGATCAACAAGGAATCGTATTCAAGCTTATGTACATACAAAACAAATAATGCATTAAAGAAACACAGAAATCATAACATGTGTCTGTCATGAAAAGCAAATAGCAAAGTAAATGCACCATCACGTTTATCTTAATTCTGGTTCAGTCTTCCTTATGTTATACGATACACCTGAGAGAACCTGGAGGTTGACTCCTGTGGTCGCGATAGGAAGGTGAGGAATGTGCATCGATTGAGAATGCCAAATTGCGGTCGATTATCATCCAACTTGATTATACGACATATTACAGTCTATATATTTACAGTTTATTTACATACTTTACTTTGCGCAACAGATCTGCTTAATTCTTAATATTAGTCGTTAACGTTATGCGAAAATGTAGTTATTTACAGCAAGTTAATTATTATCGGCGAGCTGTGAACTAATGTCTGGCACTATGAAAGAACATTGATTTCTTCCGCATAAAAGCGATGACTACTCCAGACGAAAATGAATGCGCTAGTTATAACATATTACGCTTCCTTGGATCAACTGCACTACGTTGTTACGATAATTTAAACTCGTGATGGTGAACTAATTAAAAGATCCCTGCGAGGGTTAATCGGGAAGAAAACTGTCCCCTTTTCAACGAAAGCTCAATCACCAGGAGGAGTTAACGAAAACGTTCTTTCGGGGGATTGCCCTATCTGTCGCCCTAAACCTAAGCATCTGAACTACAAGTGACTACGCTACATTGGTTTTTTATATCCCTACCATTAATTAAATATTAACTAGCCTATCATAAAAAAAATCGCTTAAATTTTTCAAGCGTGGGTAAGCGTTAGTTGCTTTCGGAGATGTTCGACGGAAATTCGCCCCTTCTGAAAACTGCACCGAAAGCTTTCTCTGCACCCAACGGGATCATTTTACGTACTTTGTATTTACTTTAGTCTATATTGTAGCCCATATAAATTATTCCCTTGTCTTTTATGACTAATTCAACAAACTTGAAACGGTAAACTATAAGTGAAAATGTTGTCGGTCTTGAAAAATTTATACGATATATCTGACATTAATTTAAATTTAATAAAGAAATTCATTTTTACTCAATATTACAAATTCTAAAAGCCAAGACACGTCAGTTTAACTACGTATTTATTATAATGACCAATAAAACTAACAAATTACGACTACTTATTGTTTACACGAAACTAAAAATTCTTAACAAACTAGTAAAAGGATTTTATGATCGATCGATAACAATATGTAAATCATATCTAAATTTTACACTTCCCATTCAAACTTGTCAATGAGACCAAAAGCTTTATTTCGTGTTCTAAATGCTTTCAAATATTTTCCGAATATGTGAAAAGGAAAACAAACAACGTTTCACTCCAAATTTATTAAGTTATTAAATCCAATTCCGAGAGTTTATACTACATTTAAGTATGGTACTAACAAATAATTTGCAATTTCGAAAATTGTCGGCAAATGTTTGATAAAATCATGGACACACGACACAATAAACTTGCTTTATTCACAATGGTTGTACTTGAACGTTTTTAGTGTTTACACGGTATTAACTTTTCAGTAAATCTATAATCCTTCTTTAGGGAGGGCACTGATTGAGCTACACCTGAACATTAGCATTAAGCTTTACAATCGTAAGTCTAACTATCCCGCTACGAGCGCTTTGCATTTATGTAAGCACATGAAGGCGTACGATCAACCATTATTCTTTATTCTTTGTGTAATACTTATCAAATTATGGGTTATGTCCAGGCTTCTTTAGGAACACGAATTTGAGAATTGTTACGGTGGTGGCCATTACACACTTGCTTAGTAATATCTATGTGTAAGGTGTGTAAGGTAAGTCAAGCATTTTCCTTTTAACGTCAATTGTCAGCTATAAATCCAAATCAGTGTAGCGTGGGTTAATTTACTTTGTTTAATTTACTTGATCAATAGTGCACAAGCAAATGACAGTACATATCTTATTGTACTTACCTCATAAAACATATGGTGTGGAACATCTTACGACTTTCCAACATGCAAAGTGGAAACCATAAGAAACGAAGTTACAACTTTTTTTAGGTTAGTTGTGCACCCCGTTTTGCAATATATCCATAATGAAAATAAGCAACATTGTAAAAACAACAACAGATGCACGTTTAAACATTTATGTCAGACAAATGTTAGCAGGCTAACAGGCTAACCTGAAAAAGAATGATAAAGCCACCTGCTTCTATAGAAATTACATTTTTAGACTTATTTTGCTTCGGATTAGAAAGCGCTATTAAAAAATAAACTTTTGTAAAACCCAATTGTACTTAAAAATATGTTTACACGTTTTCCTATATAGTTGCTCGATACCAAGATGTTGAAAAAATTTCAACAAATATTTAAAATTCAGAGAATTTTTACCGCCAAATTACGCGTCGTATCAAAAAATCTCATAAAACACATTTAGTCAATAGTCTCAATACCTATAAGAGGATTTTTTATTTATTTAAATTATGCAGCTACTTCAGATATATTTGATCAGACACACATGCACACATACATACGCACATCGTGGATACTATACAAGATTCGTATGCCGAAATAATCAGCAGTCTCAGAAAGTAAGCAAAAAACTGCCTTAACAAACCCCAACCCCGCCCCGTGATTTCTCCCGAAATCTAATCAGCTGTAGGAAAAATTATGTTTAAATAAGGAATACCAAGACGTACCCCTTACCGTTATAGCTTTATTGTGGATACTACTGCACACACACGCACTCACGCACGCTCACACGCACGGACACACACCCACATGCACATGCACACGCACACGCACATGTACACGCACACGCACATGCGCACGCGCGCACACACGCACACGCACACGCACACGCACACGCACACGCACACGCACACGCACACGCACACGCACACGCACACGACACACACGCACACACAGCACACGCACACGCACACGCACACGCACACGCACACGCACACACACGCACACCACACGACACACAGCACACACACACACACACACACACAACACAACACACAAACACTACACAACACACACACACACACACACACACACACACACACACACACACACACACACACACACACACACACACACACACACACACACACACACACACACACACACACACACACACACACACACACACACACACACACACACACACACACACACACACACACACACACACACACACACACACACACACACACACACACACACACACACACACACACACACACACACACACACACACACACACACACACACACACACACACACACACACACACACACACACACACACACACACACACACACACACACACACACACACACACAAACACACACACACACACACACACACACAAACACACACACACACAAACACACACACACACACACACACGAATGTCATAACTGCAGTCTGGCTGCATATTAAAGAGGTTAACGCCGGTCCATGTGAGTAACAGCACAGTTGTTAATTAATTGGTTGTCTTCCCGGAGCACGGTTTGCATTCTTGTGGTCATTTCTACGGTTTATTCCTTTTTAGACAATAAAAGAAGGAACGCTACAGCTTAGTTATTCCAATCAGTTTACGAATTTAACTAAATTTTTAGGTGAAGCACATGTCAAGGTTATCTATTTTTATTTATGAGAATATAAATTATTTTTATTATGACACATTAAAAGTTCTTTTCCGAAGAAAAATAAAATTTATAAATTCCGTTTGCTTTAGGTACTATAATGAGCTGAGGAGACGAGACTGAATCGCTAGAATATACCGATTTATATTATATGTAAATGTATGAAACTTGTTATTTATACATTGCTTGATGTGGAGATGAACCCTACAAGGATTAGTGAAAAAGGTTTTGTAGGCAACTCAAGAGATGTGGTGTGTCTCCAATAATAATTCATAATACTTGATTGTATTTTTAATCTGATGCTCTATTTCAAAATACAGGGCTAAACTAAATTCAATTAATGTTACGGTTGATTGTATTAAGGGATTCTAAACACAACTCGCTATTGTAGAGATCTAATCCTATATTAAAATCAACTTCGTCTAACTGTAGGCGTACCAAGAATGCATTCTACACAAGTTCCTATTTACTACTGAGCTATATTAAATTTTGATTTGTATTATTTTGAGGCCAAGGCGTTTAATTAAGGACAGTCCTAGTTTTTTTAACATCGTATGATTGGAATCAGAACCGGGTAGTCTTTTTTAAGTCGGTACCAAATAATTCTATTTCTAGGAAGGGGAAATTATCGTTACGCCGTTCACAGGTGAGCACGCCATAATATGAGTAATTTCTGCGTTGAGGTCTTTTTTTGCCATAATGGTAGTCTGCAAATCCAAACCTCGCCTTAACGTTAGACAGTTAATGCTCAGCACTATTAAATAAACATGAATTTGATGGGCTTGTTTACAACTAGAAGACTTAACACAGGTCTACAGGTCTACAAGAGAATTAGAACAAAATAACAAAAGGAGGTTCCAACAGATATTATAATACACGATTAAAATAACTTAAATATTTCCTGAACGTACATCAACTAAACCACGATGGCAATTATAAGTCAAAATTTCAAAACTTTTAAAATGAACTTCGTGACCATTATGTGGAATCCACAGACCATTATATCCTTCGCGATTACTAAACACTCTACCAATAATCGTTTCTCCATCATAATTAGCTCTTCCAATATACAAAATATGATCAACTTCCGTACCTCCAATGACTAAGTGGCAACCACCCAACAAATGAATCTCATTATATTTTGTAACAACCCAGGAAAGCTTCTCAACCTCACTACTGCACAAAATCTGTTTAAAAAACCGGGCTGAGACACTATGAACCACAATTTTTGATATACTCACCTTTATGTTCTTGTTGGAATGCATTTCTGTGTTATACGCGGCGGTAGTTACATTCATTCTATCATGATAGATGGTTGCTGGTAGAAGTTCAAAATTTTTTATGTACACCTGACCTACGTACGTGGGAATACCAGCTCTATCCATACCACCAATTACTGCATCTGAAGGTATCCGTCCGAAGTAATCTCTCCAGTAATAACCTAAAATTATAAAATAATTTTATTATTTTTCTAGTATGTAACAAACCTAGTCTATTTTCTGATTTGCATAAACATGGTGATTGAATACCATGAACTATTTGTACAAAAACAGAGATTAATAGAAAGGAACGCATTATTTTGTTGATGAATAAGCAATAATACACATACAACGTTAGTATGAAATGTTATTCCCCTTATTTGTTTTATGTCAAAAGGTTATCTTAAACTATTCATAGACCTTCAAATAACCAAGGTTTGTGCCAAGAGTATTTAGTAAGTAGTGCTTGATCTACAAATAACCAAATTAAGCGGTTAATTCTCGTGTTTTGATCTTTTAGTTTACTACTGTGTGGGTTGGTGCTTTTAATTAGGTGATAACGTATTATTAGGATTGCGATACTTACAGCTAACAGTTGGATCAAGTTGCTTGAGTTTTGATACAAATACAAGAAATCGCTAACTAGTAGCACAACCCTTACATTTGATTTTTTCTTATGAATATAAGAAACGCTGAGAGACAAGAATGTTGATTATTATGAAACAATAATTTTTTTGTATTATGCTTGTATACCTGGCAGTAAAACTTAAAACTGGAAACCCTAGGTAAAAACACCATAGCCACTCTACCCACTACGGCCTCAACTAAAACCCAAACTCTTTCTTCGTAGGAATTGTCTGTAACCGAAGAAAGAAGGAATAAGTTTAAAAAATCGATAATCGATTACGGACAATAATCGATTTTCTTATTAATCGAGAATTTAATAATCGATTAATCAAGTGTGCCATTAATTTAATGATCCATTAACCGAACGACAAAATAATCAAATAATCGATTAATTATGTAATTAATCAGAGAGTCGGTTAATCAAGTAATAGAATCAAATAACCGATTAGAAAAATAGGGTCCCTTGAGGGAGATTTGTGTTTTAATAAGGAGCACTCATACTATCACATACGACAGATATAAGACTCCAGAACTTGTTCTCAGGCCTTCTCTCCCCTTATCGGCAAATACTTGTAATTTGAATTAGTACCCTAATAAGTGACCAGCATACTATCTCATAAGACTGTTATAGGTCTCAGGAACTTGTTCTCAGGCCTTCGCCCCTTATACCAACCTGATTGTTTGTGACGGCATCTACTCCACTGCTTTTAAAACTACTGGATGTTTTCTGTAATAGAGTTTGATTCAAATCAATCAATCAAACCAATCAAACAAATCAATCAATCAATCAATCAAATCAATCAATCAAATCAATCAATCAATCAAATCAATCAATCAAATCAATTAATCAAATCAATCAATCAAATCAATCAATCAAATCAATCAATCAAATCAATCAATCAAATCAATCAATCAAATCAATCAATCAAATCAATCAATCAAATCAATCAATCAAATCAATCAATCAAATCAATCAATCAAATCAATCAATCAAATCAATCAATCAAATCAATCAATCAAATCAATCAATCAAATCAATCAATCAAATCAATCAATCAAATCAATCAATCAAATCAATCAATCAAATCAATCAATCAAACCAATCAATCAAATTAATCAATAAAATCAATCAAATCAATCAAATCAATCAATCAAATCAATCAATCAAATCAATCAATCAAATCAATCAATCAAATCAATCAATCAAATCAATCAATCAAATCAATCAATCAAATCAATCAATCAAATCAATCAATCAAATCAATCAATCAAATCAATCAATCAAATCAATCAATCAAAATCAATCAATCAAATCAATCAATCAAATCAATCAATCAAATCAATCAATCAAATCAATCAATCAAATCAATCAATCAAATCAATCAATCAAATCAATCAATCAATCAATCAAATCAATCAATCAATCAAATCAATCAATCAAATCAATCAATCAAATCGATCAATCAAATCAATCAATCAATCAATAATCAATCAATCATAATCAATCAATAAATCAATAATATCAATCAATAATCAATCAATCAAATCAATCAATCAAATCAATCAATCAAATCATAATCAATCAAATATAATCAATCAAATCAATAATCAAATCAATCAATCAAATCAATCAATCAATTAATTCAATCAATCAATAATTCAATCAAATCAATAATCAATCAATCAATCAATTCAATTCAATCAATAATCAATCAATCAAATCAATCAATCAATAATCAATCAATCAAATTCAATCAATCAATAATCAATCAATCAATAATCAATCAATTATCAAATCAATCAATCAATCAATCAATCAAATCAATCAATCAAATCAATCAATCAAATCAATCAATCAAATCAATCAATCAATATAATCAAATCAATCAATCAAATCAATCAATCAAATCAATCAATCAAATCAATCAATCAAATCAATCAATCAAATCAATCAATCAAATCAATCAGACAAATCAATCAGTCAAATCAATCAGTCAAATCAATCAGTCAAATCAATCAATCAAATCAATCAGTTAAATCAATCAATAAAATCAATCAATCAAATCAATCAATCAAATCAATCAATCAAATCAATCAATCAAATCAATCAATCAAATCAATCAATCAAATCAATCAATCAAATCAATCAATCAAATCAATCAATCAAATCAATCAATCAAATCAATCCATCAAATCAATCAATCAGATCAATCGATCGAATCGATCAATTCGTTTTTTATTAGAATCTTCAAATAATACAAATTCGCCTACCTGTAAAGGTCGTGTACTTTTGCGACTTTTCTTTAATAATAAGGTTAAATACGCTATTCAGATAAATAGGCAGCCCTCCCGGCCAAATGTTCTAATTCAGGAAAGTATTGATATCGTAATTCGTGTAAAAATAAATCAGGTGGAATTGGAAATATATGATTAGGGTCTTCACTGATGTAAGTTAAAGGACGAAAGTTTACAAGTGATTCTACTTCACATAAAATGGTAGATAACTCATCTGCTGTAACCCTTGTTTTTCGAAGGGTTTTCTTAAATTTGCAAGCACGAACCGTGCATTCGAAAAATCCACCGTACCAACTAGCTATTTGGAGATTTCCAATCCGTTTAATTTTTGGAACTTTTTCTAAATCATCTTCAAAAGCGTTCAATACATTTACAGTTCCAATAAAATTGGTTCCATTATCTGAATACTTTTTTACTGGTCTACCACGTCGTGCGACAAAACGTCTGAAACATCAATGAAAGATTCTGTAGACACATCATGAACAAGCTCAAGATGTATTGCTCTATCCACGTAAATAATGTAACCCATACTTTGTCATCGTCTTTTGTATACAATGGGCCGGCGCCTGGTTGTGTTCATAGGTTTGGCTGTGTATTTGTGGCAAATAATACATCCTTTGATGACTTTTCTGACATTTTGAATAATTTTAGGAATCTAATATTTCTGTCTTAACAATTTCACAATTGTGGACATGCCAACATGTTGATTTTTATCATGTTCCTGTCAAATTAATCGTGTAAATTAATGTCCAAATTCTTAATATGTTCCCTGGTGAGACTTTTTTCGGCATGACTCAATTCTGCGGATGTCAATGCGCCGTTAATTCTATTATTCACATTTTTTTTTGTCATTGCATGTGTATTGTAACGTGTAGGTTGTTTTAACCAGCATAAAAATACACCTGAAAATGTGCCCAGTTTAAATCTTTAACAGTATTGTGGTATAAACGACTTACAATTAACGCCGCCAATATTTTCCATTCGTGGAATTGTAGAACGATCTATCTGTGCAATTCTATTCCTCGCTTGAATTAATTGTACTTCAACTGCACCTTCATATTCCGAACGTAGAAAAATACATGCTGCGTAAATTGATTTTGAAGCATGTATAAATATATGTAATAATCCTTCAGGTCCTTTTGGTAATGAACCACCTAAAGCTCGTGGAATATGACACCATATTAATTTTAGTAATTGTCGGTACCACTCTTGTAATTCGTCCACTAACTCAACCGGTAAGGAAAAGGAAAGGCCATGCACTTCATTCCCTCCCCAAGTGGGGAGGACGGGCTGTTTGAGCTTTGCAAGCTCATTCAGCAACAATCAAGGTTACCAGCATACATACATTACGTATATATGTATGGTGTGATTAAGGATGGGTGAGGTCAGGGTAGGATCGGAAGGAACGGAGTTACGGTTCTGAGGGAGAAAATACTACCCCAGCATTCGCCTAAGTAGATGCACATGGTGTACGTACACTCAGTGACCATGCGTATGTGGAAAACCCCCTGAAAAAACTTCATACAGGGTAGACGGTAACGGGGATAGAATCCATTACCTCCCAAATGCTAAGCAGGCCATGTCACCACTACTCTACAAACTCGGTTCTCAACCGGTAAAGGTTCATCCCAAGAAAGTGTGATTTGCCAAGCCCTTTGTAAAACTGACTTAATAATTACAAGTATTACACAGAGAAATCCTATTGGATCGAACGCACTTTGTGCTTTTGCAAGCAGTGGACGTTTAGTATAAGAAATATTGGGGTCAACTTCGATGAGAATATACAGAAGATCATTTATGGTATCCCGTTGTAACCCTAAAATATATGTGGGATCACGTTCATTCCTCTTAATTTACCATGAATTAAGGTGAAACTTTGCTGCGCCCATTATTTGGTGAGTTTCGTCTTGAAATTTATTATCATCATCCATATCATGAAGAGAAACCGCTAGATCATCAGCATAAAAACTCTTTTTTAACAATGCGACAGTTAATTTTTTACCTTTCATTTCATTTAAGTGATGTTGAATTGTAGCTCTTAAATGAAGATGTTAGTTCGAGTAGAACTCTTTGGAAACGATATTCTGTCATGTTTCTGCTGGCATCTTACCACAAAAATGATAAAGCATCCCAATTTTTATGCTGTATTCCAACTATTAAAAAGGCTTTGCGAATATCTGCGGTTATACCAATAAATCCCTCACGGAAACGAGTTAATACAGAAGGTAATGTTGACAACAAATTAGGTATTTTTCTAAACATTGGTTTATGGAAACTCCAGTATTTGTTTTGGGTAAACCGTCAAAAACCGGACGAATTTTAGGAGATGCCGATTTCTTGAATATAGGACGGTGTGGTAGATATAGTAATTTTCACGAGTCAGAGCAGTTGCGTCACTAATATTAATACTGTCAGAAGAGGCCGATGTTACCAGGTTGTGAAAAATAACAGTTAATTTAGCACAATAATATTAAGTTGTGTTATATCAAATGTTTAATGACAACACCGGACAGAATTTCCAACCTAATAAGGTTAGATATGACACAGCTGCTCTGACTCGTGAAAATTGGTATAATGAAGAATTCCTTCAATCTTAGAAAGAGCGTTTTCAATAATACCTTCTTTTATCCAATCTTCAAACACTTAATTGTAAAGATCAAAATCTTTCTGTTGTAACATTGCACTGTAATTCTTTGAAGACGAATTGTTGCCGCTTTTTTATTATCACCCAATGGAAGATGACCTTCTTTCTAAGGTAAGGGTGCATTATATCGACGGTCTTTTTCACGCGTAATGGATAAATCAAGATTGTTTTTCACATCCATCTCATCGGATTGAATGCCAATAGCGTCTAATTGTCAAACATCTGTGACATTGAGATATAGATTTACTTGTGATACTGAATCAGCTCTATTAATGTTGCCCAAAACAGTCCACCTCAAAAGAGTTTCAATGGAAATGGGACCAACAATCGTATTTTGTTGATTATCAATAAGAATTTGTCCCAACTAATCAGCACCAAGCAAAATATTAACGCTGCCAAATTGATGATTGTATGATACGATGGTTCAAATGGTTCAATTCTTTGATAAGTTATGATTTGTTAATCGATGAAGTTAACTTGAATTGATTACGTTTACAACAGTCAACAGTAATGTAAGATCTTTGAGCGCCACTATCCATCAGAACACATACTTCAATAGGGCCACTGAATTTTTTTTATGATTGTGGACCTGAACAGGGTAAATTTGGCCTATCGTGCTAAAGCACTCAGGAACACTTAGGAGGATGGATAGAGGGATAATGAATTGCCAATAGATGCTTATGAACAGCTATTTTAAATTTTCTCATATCATAAGTGAGAGGAAAACAGGAACTAGGGAGATCATTCCAGAGTTCAGAAGCCGTGTAGAAGAATGTGGATTGCGCCCGTTTGGTACGACAAGTGGAGATTTGTACTGCATACTGATGATGTGAATGAGCGAACTGAGTGTTTCTCGCAAAGATAGCCCGAGATGGTATCAAAGAATATAATTTAGCAGCAGAATAGCCGTTGTAATAGCGATAAAACAAAGAAAGAACTGAAACCATCCTTCTATGCTCAAGGGACTGTATGTGAGAAGTTAAGGACGGGTTATTTATAAGCCTAATCGCTCTCTTTTAAATACGATCACCGATATCGAGAGCGTATTGGGGAGCACTAACCCAAAGGTGAGAATTATACTCCAGATGAGGCCGAATTTGGGCCTTATACAGCAGAAGCAGTTGTCGAGAGGTAAAGTACTGCTTAGATCTGTACAAAAAGCCTGTTTTACGAGCAGCTGTTTTGGTAGCTGACAGAAGATTGTCAACCCATGAGAGATTTGAAGATACAGTCATACCAAACACAGTAATAGAGTCTGAAAACTTAAGAACTGACCCATTCATGCTTACAACAGGAAATGGTCGATCCTGTTTGACGGACACAAGGCAACACTGAGTTTTGTTAGCATTAAATTTAACTAAATTATTGCTTCCTCATTCGAGAATACGCTGAATGTCTTTGTTGATTGAATTTGCCATTTCAGCTTTAATTTCTTGATTTGACATAGAAGGTGGATTATCACTATGAGTCGACTGAGATGAACTACAGTGAAGAGTGCTATCGTCAGCAAAGCAATGGATGGGGTTAGTTGTTGAAGAAATAAGGTCATTTATGTACAGTAGAAAAAGTGTAGGCGATATAACAAATCCCTGTAGTACGCCCGCGTTAATGCTAACTTCTTTTGAAAAAAAATCATCAACTACGACACGTATTCGTCTTTTATCAAGGAAACTAGAAACCCAGTTGATGAGCGCATCATTTAACCTAAACGAGGTGAGTTTGGCAAGTAAACATTTATGCCAAACTTGGTCAAATGCCTTTCAGATAACTAAAGCGACTACACATGTTTCACCGGACTGCTCTACTGTATTGTTCCAAACTTGGGTCACATATGAAAGAAGATCACCTGTTGAACGACTTTGCCTAAACCGATATTGGTGGTCACTAAGGAGTTTGTTGGTTTCAAGGAACGTGAGCAGTTGCTGATTGATGGCTCTTTCCATGATTTTAGACAAAATGGAAGTGATGGCAATTGGTCGGTAGTTTTAGGGATCGGTCTTCTCGCCTTTTTTGGGAATAGGTTAAACATTTGCTAACTTCCATGATGAAAGAAATTCCCCAGAACGCACAGAGACCGTATAGAGCTTAGAAAGGACTGGCACTAGTTCGGGGGAACATTTCTTTAAGACAATAGCTGGGATACCGTCTGGGTCAGTCGCCTTATTGAGATCAAGCCTACTGATGATCGATTTCAAGAGCTTGTACGGAAATTGAATTGGTTTCATAGCGTATGAAGAAAAGTTGACTAGGGGCATATCTTTTCCAGAATCATTGAGACACGAGTTTGATGCAAACAAATCCACGAAAACATTGACTTTGTCTACAGAATCAGCCGTCAGTACTAGTAGCTTTAGCTAAAGACCAAAAGTTACGACTGCCTAAAGGAGATGTAGCTAGTTCATTGCATTTTCGTTGTTCGGACAACTTTTTAGTTTTAGTGATGTCACTTTTGCAGATGTTTCTAGCACCGACGTATTCTACATGACTGTCGACCGATTTATTAGATTTCCATTTAATGTAATATTTATTTTTTAAAGATATTGCATCAGCACAAGCCTTATTGAACCAGAGTTGGGAACGTGAATGACCTATACAGTACTGTTTTTTGGGAATGTATAACTCCATTCCCATGAGGATGACTTCAGATACTGAAAGAGCGATGTCCGAAGAAGAGAACGACTTAAAACAATATTCACGCCATGGGAAGGTTGCAAAGAAATCCCGTAAATCACTCCATCGAGCTGACTTAAAATACCACTGTTGTTTTGCGAACAACAGTGGAATTAGGTACAGTAGAAATGATTTCCACTAGACAATGGTCAGAAATACCTAAAGGCGAAAGAACGGAGTTTTATAAACAAGAGGGTTTCATGTAAGAAAGAGATCTAGAAGATGTGGAGTATGGTTAGGGTTGTCAGGGATTCTTGTGGGTTCAGAAATCATTTGTGTGAAATCACATGAAATAGCAAATGTTTCTGCACTATGACCAGCAGGATTTGTGGTAGATGAAAGCTCAAGCTAATTAGAGTTATGAACATTGAAATCGCGTACAAATGAGATATCGCAAGATGGAAACTGAGACAGGAGATAGTCAACTTTCATACTAAGGTAATCGAAGGAGTCTTGAAAGTTACTGTCATTAGGAGACCTATAAATGCAACAGTAGAATTTCACAAAATTAGGACCAGAATGTTTAAACCAAATCACGTCAAAATTTTTATTTTCTAAGGAAGAAACCCTCTTGCAAGCAATTCTGTCCTTGATGTAGGTACATACGCCTCCTTTACATCGAAAGTTAGAGTGAAGGTGGTATTGAGGAAATTGCAAGTCGGGTGACTCGGAGCTTCCAGAGGAGACTTACGTTTCAGATAGAAACAAAATATCAGGTTGTAATTGTTCAAGATGTTGGTGAATAGCATTAAGATTAGACATGATACCGCGGATGTTGCAGTAGTGAATCAGAAAGTTGATACTTTCGATGACAGGGGACGGGCAGGATTTTACGTCCGGCATTTATTACCGTAGAAACCACAGCCATCTTATTTTTTAATTTGGACTTTTAATCCGATAGGAAGACAGTGAGGGCAAGAAGGAAGAATAAGGATGAGAATAGCTTAAGGATGATGGAAAAGGTAACCGGCAGCCCTTACCGAGTACAGAAAACCGGAGACCCAATATTAAGGAGCCAATGGTAAGGGTGGTGGTACCTCCCCGGCTGGCATGGAGTATACATGCCTACCACCTTATAAATGTGATTAATAAACACCGCAATGTTTGCAAATATACTAGATTATTCATTTCAGTATTTCCGAAAACTATTTTTGCGGTTTTATTTTCACATACCCCAGTGTGATGTGCCTCATCACAAATTTCACATTTGTTGTCTGATCTACATAATCTCGTATGAGCCCGAAGACATTTTTTCCTTAAATTATGCTTTTTAATAAATTCTAGTTTTTCTTTGATGGAAATTTTGCGAGCAGCGAAACAATTAGCAAGAATGTGATTATCCCTTTTACAATGGAGGCATTTTTTATCCTTGTGTTTTTCTAATTGTACTACTGGTGTTGAGTTAGAGCTTAATACAGCATCAGTGTATGGATTTAGACATGGAAAGCGTATCGATAAATTTTAAACGTTCTGAACCAGCAATTTCATTGCGTAAAAGGTTCATTAAATCGTTTATCTTTGGCGTGCTTTGAGTGTCCGTTGCGGATTATTTCAGTGCACGTTGTTGCTCCCAGTTCATAACCACATCTTTAGGTAAAGCTGCTTCCACTAATGGATACAACATTGCTTCAAATGTGTCAGTAGTTACACTTAAAGTCTCTAAAGCGCGTAATTGTCCCTGTAGATTATTATAGAGTTCATTTAAAGTAATAGCGTTACAACGATGTAAGACCAAAGACTACAATACATTTAAGAGTTTTTTTGACCAAATGGGTCTTTCATGAGATCGAGAACTACTTTATATGACGTATCGTTTACAGGAAATGCCTCTATCAACTGATGAGCTTGATCCACACATGATTGGCTTAAATACAATAAATGTTATACAATTGCGTCTTCATCTATTTTTTGAAAATGTTCCCAAAAATCTACATAATTGCGGAGATTTCCATCAAATTTCGTTAATTGAAACTTAGGTAACTTATGAGTAGGAGCGGATAGTTAGGCAAATGCCTTTTTTGAATTAATGAGGATATTAAAGGCAAAGTTGAATTTCTACAAGTTTTAAGACATGACGACTCCAAACATACAATTTTTACTTTGCCTTTTTTGCCTTTTTTAATGTTTTTGGCGGTTTTTGCCTTTTTAAAGAAATTTTTGGGATTTTGCCTTTTTTGTCGATTTTTTATTTTAATAAAATTGAAAAAATGTGGTTTTAAGTGAACCGTAAAAAATAAACTTAACTTAGCTTAACCTTCACGCCATTTCCTTGCGGGGTAGCCAAAGCAATCCCTGCCTCTTATTTATTTTTCATTCACAATCTATATCTTATCTTACCTCCGCATACCTCCCTGGCTTCCACAAGATTCATACATAGTCTCTGACATGCCCTTTTGTTTTTAAAACTGCTTATCTTTCTTTCCTTTATCATAGATTCTACTACATTCAGCCAAGTTTTACTAGGCCTACCAGGGCCGGCCTTTCCCGTAACCTCACCCACATATATTCGTTTCGTTAATCTTGCGTTGTTCATTCTCTCAATGTGACCAAACCAACGTAATGTACAACTTTTATATCTATCCATCATCGTCTTTTACTCACCACATCCGTCAATATGCATTCATTCTCAGGAATCTCATACCCACGGCATTTATTTTTTTCGTGCTTTTTTTGACATACCCATGTCTCACTTCCATACAGTACTGACGGGACGAATATGCCATTATAAATTGCTCGTTTCGCAGCTAGGCTGATGCTTTCATTTCTCATTATCGTCCACATACTTCCAATCACTTACCTTCCAGCATTGACCCTTCGTCCAAACTCGTTCTCAATTGTACCATCTGCAGTAAACATTCTACCGAAATATACCAGCTCGTCCACTTGCTCCACAATTTTATCTTGCAGAGTAAAAACTCTACTCTCCTTTCCACCTTCCCGATTGAACACCACAATCTTAGTTTTCTTCACGATTACCTTTAGGTCCATGCTCTCACAGACTGTATCAAACTTCCTCAAAGCGGTTTGCAGCTCATCCACACTGTCACTTAATAAGACTGTGCCATCTGCATACACCAGAAGTCGTACATTTACGTCACCAACCATTACACCATTTGTATCGGTACATGCTTGTCTAAGACATTTATCCATGTATACATGGAACAACCATGGTGACATCACACAGCCTTGTCGCACTTATTCCTCAATATTTTGAAATATTCACTCACACGTCCCCTCACCCTAACACATGCCCGACTACCGTTGTATACTGCCCTTATTCCATTTATTAGACCTTTATTTACGCCATATTCATTTAATATTTCCCACAGCTTCTCTCTATTCACTCTGTCATATGCTTTCTCCAGATCTACAAACGCATAGTACAACTTCCCTTTACTTTTAAACACTCTTCGATCACCTGCTGGAGAGCAACCATCTGATCGACACATCCTCTCCCTGGCATGAAGCCACCTAGTACATCCCACATCTTAGTTTGTGTAGTTTCTCGTACTCTATCAATCAGTATTCTTCCAAATACTTTACCAGGTACGCTGAGCAAGCTTATTCCTCTGTAGTTCTTACAATCATTCTTGTTACCCTTACCCTTATACAATGGTACAATGATCGTGCTCTTCCAATCACTTGGCACTTTTCCACACATAAGGCATACATTGAATAATTCACGCAATCTTCGTATAAGCTTTGCACCACCATACTTGAGCATTTCACCAGTGATTTCATCTACGCCTGCTCCCTTGCCGTTTTTCAACCTTCCTGCCGTTTTCTCTACCTCATTTACTCCAATATCCTTCTCAGTTTCATTCATCATTTCTTCTATATTCTCCTTATCTAACCCTTCAGTCTTACTTTCCTCACTACTGTACAGCTTTCCGAAATATTCTTGCCAGCATTCCCTCACTTCACAATCGTACCATACTATTTCGTTTCTAGCATTCATAACTCCTGCAGCGTTCTGTTTTGGGCCACATTTTGTATTTTTGACCCATTTTCAGAAGAGTTTTTTGTTTCCCTCAAAATCATTCTGCATTTTCTCTCCTTCCACAGTCATCACTTCCTCTTTACTTATTCTCACTGCCTCCTTCGTTTCTTTGTTTCTTAATCTGTACACCTCATATAATCGCTTCTTCTCAGTCTCATTTCTTGCAGCAATCATTGCCATGTATGCATATTTTTTCTTACTTACTGCCTTTTTTACCGACTCACTCCACCAAGCACATTTTTTCTGCCTACCTACAATCACTCCTCCACTTATTCGCACGGCACAATTGACAACAGAGTTTTTCAAGCTTATCCATGCACTTTCAACGTCAATGTCTTTTATTTGGCCGTTCCACACTGTTTCATTCACATTCAACTCTTTACTCACAGCATCTGCGTATTTCATTCTCGCACCATTATCCACTAATTTGTCAACCCTAATTCTGGACGTTCGCACTACGTTTTTTTACCTTCTCCAGACCCACTTTTGCCCTAAACACACTCTCGATACACACTCCGCGCATTACTTTTGTGTCTTTCACCAGGTTTCTAAGCCGTTCATCATACACTATTTAGTCTATCATACTTGGTTAATATACAGTTTTTGTTTATGTATTTTATTTCCTAACGAAATACCTGAATCGAAGATATTGCTTTCAGTAAGCGACGCGGCACCTTACATGCTAAAAGCCGCACGGGCTCTAAAGGTATTCTACCCTAAACTACTGCATCTTACTTGCCTAGCACACGCACTGCACAGAGTGTGTGAATGCATTCGCAAGGAATTTAGTGCTGTAAATAAATTAATTTCTTCCGTGAAGAAGGTAAACATTACATTGTTTGTGTGCTGCTGTTACGATTTAAAAACTGCAGGTATTTGTAAAAGCACCATTACGAGTTTCTGAGTATAA
This sequence comes from Vesta saturnalis, assembly GCA_036346205.1. Classification (NCBI taxonomy): domain Eukaryota; kingdom Metazoa; phylum Arthropoda; class Insecta; order Coleoptera; family Lampyridae; genus Vesta; species Vesta saturnalis. Next base: position 4,143,771 of record JARFJB010000799.1, read on the forward strand.
AGAAAAGCTGCCATCAGTTCCACTCTCTCTCCTGAACCTGTGATTACCAGATGGGGTACCTGGATCGGGGCGTGTAATTTTTACGCGCTTCATTGAAACTCAATTAAAGAGGTAAACACATGTTTGCAAAATCTGTTATGAATTCTGCAAAAATGATATGATAATTTACAGGTAGTGAATTCATTTCACCCGTCCACGGCTGCTGCTATACAAAAAGCTCAAGAGAGTTTTGAAGAAGAAAACGTCCGTCGAGGTATAATGTATATAAACACCCATTTCTGCTACCTACTCGAAACTATAAAGAAACTCGAAGCAAGGAACCTCGCGTTAGTGGAAGCGTTAGGGATAGTGGACGATGTGGTAAATGAAATCGCACGGGTACCTGGTGCCTGTGGGATAAAAGTAAATGAAAATATATTATCTGTATTACAAAAGAATCCAAATCTTCACATAATAAAGGAGATTGTAAATGTACATAGAGGAGAAGAGGCCATTAACTTGGATGCAAGCCCTCAAGAAGTCGCTGCAATTAAACATGCCCCCATTACATCCTGTGATGTCGAGAGATCTTTCTCGACATACAAGCAAATTGTCAGCAATACCAGGGCAAATTTGTTACCTGACCATACGAAACAGTACTTAATTACAGCCTGGAATAATAATGTTAACGTAGATTAAATGTTTTGTTATTTTTATTTTTTTATTTGTAAATTCATTTTACGTAAGTAGTTATTAAATTATTTTAAACAATTGTGTGCCTTTTTCGAATTTCAATTTTGCCTTTTTCCTTGCCTTTTTTTACTGTTTTTGTTGCCTTGTTGCCTGCTTTTTTTATGGGTTTTTCTTGCCTAACTATCCGCTCTCTACTTATGAATATGATTAAACTTACTTGTCTCTACAAGAGTTATCTTAATTTCTTCTACACTAATTAATTCCGTGTAAATGTCTCTATATTTGAACATGTACTCCACTTCGGTTTGGGCTTCTTCTTGAATAAGCTCAGTACTTTTGTCCAACTCATCCAAAGAATAAAATTTATATTTCAGCCTTGCATATTTATTTATTTTATTTTATATATTTATACAATTATATACACAGACTTACACACACACACACACACACACACACACACACACACACACACACACACCCGCGCGCGTATACACGCGCGCACGCACGCACGTACGCACGCTCACACACATACACACAATCACACATTTGGTAATATTTTGCATGTTACGAAAGCCAAAGGCCTTCTACGGCGAGTTCGGGTGGCAATCCGCATATTTTATTAAGAGTTTATTAAGAGTTGCGACACCAGTGTGGCTTGATTGTGTAACACCTTGCTAGACCAGCAAATATAAAGAATTAGCGTCTTCCAATTTAGTTTCGACTAAAACCCCCATTGGCTGAACTGATGTATCCACTCCGTAGTTTCATCAGTGAATAAAAAAAGATGATTTAATTAAAAAAATCTGTTTTTACCTTGTAACTACATATTTTCTAAACACAAAGCATTTTTGATTTGTTTATTATTTATTACAATTGTAAGTTAAAATTTCATAAGACGTAAAATGAACTTCATGGCCTTTATGCGGTATCCACAGACCTTTTGATCCAGGACGATAACTAAATACTTTACCAATTACAGTACGTCCATCATAGTTAACCCTACCAACATGAAGAATTTCGTTAACTTCGGAACCACCAACTACTAAATGACAATTTGTTATCAAATGTGCCTCTTCACTTTTAGTCACAACCCATGCAAGCTTTTCAGGTTGACTACTACATAAAATCTAGATAATCATTAATTAGAAGAATCAAAACTTTTAGCTTTAAAAATTACCTTAATGTTTTGGTCAGTTTGCATCATTTTATTGTATGCTGAAGCAGTAGCAATTGTAAATCCATAGGTTATAGTTGCTGGTAAAAGTTCAAAATTTTTTATGTATACTTGACCAATGTAAGTGGGATTTCCCGTTTTTTCTGTACCACCGGGAACTGCGTCATACGGTACTTCACCAACAAAATCTCTCCAATAAAATCCTAAAATGCAACATTTTATTATGGATTTTGTTTGTCAAAATTTACTTACCTAATGGTTCAGTTTTCTTATCATCATGAGAATTTGCACAAACTGCATAAAAAACAAGAAACACAAACACCATTAACCTCATTGTTTCGTTTAGAATGTTAAAATGATGTGTACGTTTAGTACTCGTATTGAATTCTTTTTATCTCAGTGCAAAGGTTATCAAATTATATGTTATTTCTTATAGAAGGATGATTAATAATACACAAAAAGCAAAATGTGTGGAAATAATCAAGACAGAGAAAATCATACACAAAATAGGATTTTGTAAAAAATTAATTCTAACAAGAATTTCCAAAAAGCTATGTTAGAACTAACTCGTTTGTCACCATTGTTCCTGTAACTAAAAATATCTAGTGAGGAACATCAAAATGGAAATTAAAAGAAATGACAGTATTAATAACAATTTTTTAGGGTAATTAAACAACATCCTTTATAGTAAGTTCATTACAAAATAGGCAACATTGTAAAAGCAATAATCTATGTCAAATAGATGTTTAAAGCTTAATGTCAGATTGAGCTTAATAGACGCCTTGATGCTAGCTTAAAAAAATCCAAAACCACCCCAAAAATATCGATAATACAGTTTAAGCGTTAAGGCTTGTGCTGATGCAATATCTTTAAAAAGTAAATATTACATTAAATGGAAATCTAATAAATCGGTCGACAGTCATGTAGTATACGTTGGTGCTAGAAATATCTGCAAACTAAAAAGTTGTTCGAACAACGAAAATGCAATGAACTAACTCCTTTAGGCAGTCGTAAATTTTGGTCTTTAGCTAAAGCCATTAGTAAAAACTTTGGAACATCTTCATTTCCCCCCCTGACGTCTATTGACGGATCGGTAGTTGCTGATTCTGTAGACAAAGCCAATGTTTTTGTGGATTTGTTTGCATCAAACTCGTGCCTTAATGATTCTGGAGAAGATGTGCCCCTAGTCAACTCTTCTTCATACGCTATGAAACCAATTCATTTTCCGCCCAAGATCATCAGTAGGCTTGATCTTAATAAGGCGACTGGCCCAGACGGTATCCCACCTATTGTCTTAAAGAAATGTTCCCCCGAACTAGTACCAGTAGTATCTAAGCTCTATACAATCTCTATGTCTTCTGGGGAATTCCCTTCATCATGGAAGTTAGCAAATGTTCAACCTATTTCCAAAAAAAGGCGATAATACCGATCCCTCAAACTACCGACCAATTGCCATCACTTCCATTTTGTCTAAAATCATGGCAAAAGCCATCAATCAGCAACTGCTCACGTTCCTTGAAACTAACAAACTCCTTAGTGACCACCAATATGGGTTTAGGCAAAGTCGTTCAACAGGTGATCTTCTTTCATATGTGACCCAACTTTGAAACAATACAGTAGAGCAGGCCGGTGAAACAGTTGTAGTCGCTTTAGATATCTCATAGGTATTTGACCAAGTTTGGCATAAGTGTTTACTTGCCAAACTCACCTCGTTTGGGTTAAATGATATGCTCATCAACTGGGTTTCTAGTTTCCTTGATAAAAGACGAATACGTGTCGAAGTTGATGGCTTTTTTTCAAAAGAAGTTAGCATTAACGCGGGCGTACCACAGGGATCCGTTATAGCACCTACGCTTTTTCTGCTGTACATAAATGACCTTATTT
>JARFJB010000799.1:4810000-4815000 GCA_036346205.1 Vesta saturnalis
TTCGAATAAGTTTAGGAGAAGCTGATTTCAATTCAACATCCTGGACTTTCACATTGTTTTTATTTTTTTGTATTAAACCGAATAAGCTTTGCAGAAGCAATTATCCAACTTGGATATGAAAGTTAACTTGCCTGTCTTTTATGTAATTTCAAGGTCTGTTTGCCTTTCAAGTAATGATCTAATTACGGGTTTTTTCCAAGTACGTTAGAGGCCTTTGAATACTGAAATGATGTTGCGGGTACATATATTAATGATTGGGGAAAACCGTTAAGTACACTATCTTGAATTTGTTTCTACATTACCTTTCGGACCTAAAATTGAGTTGTAATTAAAAATCTGTTCGCACGGACAATCAGATAGTCCTCCAAGGCTGGACTACCAAAAAAAGTGCTCTAATTAAGAGGTACGACCATAAATACGTCATCACGGTTGAAAATAGCGCCTGAAAGAAGCCTGCAATTAAGATACGTGTCTGTCGTTGCCTAACCTCCATGGGCTGCATGCGCGAAAGAGTTGTCCTGTAGTGGGCTCATTATACAAACGTAATTGTTTACTAATTTTGTTCTATTTGAAGTGAATTTTGTAATCTTCAACTTTGGCGAAATTAGCTTTAACAAACAAATGTTTAGGTTTTGACGTGCAGTCGAAAAATTGTATAAACCTACTTTTTAAGCTTCTTCTCATGCCGTACGGGGGCAAGATTAACTTAGCAATTAATTACGCTAATTTAGTTGTAAGTTGTGGACACTTAATTTGTATTATAATTATTTAGCAACCACAATTAACAGAAAATTGCAGCCGTATGGGCATTATAACAATTTTATTACTTTTTGAAAATTAAATAGTTGTAATTTTCACACCTTCTGTATTACCTAGTTTACTTACCGATACAAATTATTTATTGCACTTAATTAGTGTTATACTGATTAATTTTAGTATACAATTCTCTTAATATACATTGTTCAAGACCGTAATTTAGTGATGGTGGTTATTAGCATCTCGTGATTAACAATAATTAAAGTAATAAAGTTTGTTGTGCAAATTTCAGATAGGACTATGCATTATAGGATATATCTTACACTTGTGCTAAATTAAGAATCTAGTCTGTTAGTACCGTATTTAATTGAGGCAATACATTTAATTGTATGTAATTCTTACTTTATTTTAAAACAATGCATATTGACTAACAATTCTTTTGTTAATAGTAGTATCCATAGTCAAGACCATGGCCTCCTAAAGAAAATTTGTGAATATTCAATTAGGTTGCTTCAGTAATCAATCTTACCGTAGTATGGGATTCCGTATCCATATCCTCCCCACCATTGTGGTTTGGGTCTTGGGTTTGCTGCTGGATTCGCTGATGGTACAGCAAAAGTTACAGCAATAAGTGCCAAAACGAGTGTAAACTATAAAATGTGTTAAATTACTACAAGTTGTTAATTTTTGTAGAAAAAATGGTTGGTTAATAATAAAAATAAACAAATAAAAAACATTAATTTACGTTTCGCCCAGATCTGTGCCTAATAAATATATATATATATATATATATATATATATATATATAAATAAAAATTAAAATATTTTTTTTTCTCATATCGTAATTTTAAAGTAATTATGGAAAAATGAATAATGATGTACAATGGGAGAAAATGTGTAAAGAAAAGCTTATTAAAACTAATTTATTAAAAAATATTGAACACGCCCTGGTCTAGGTGAAACGTAAATTAATGTTTTGTTTTACTACTTGCTTTAATACCAAGATTAACACCATGAATTCTTCTACCATAATTTAAAATGTAATATAAATTTTGCGCCCTGAACATAAAAGTTGTTAATAACAATAAGCTTACCAAAAATACAGCTTTCATTTTGAGGTGGTTTCGATTGGTGAACAATGATAATTTACCTTTCGCATGTCGTTGCTTATATATGAGTGAAATTTACTAAATGATATTTAATAAACTGATATAAACTTAATGTGTATAATCTTAATTTGTTTATAATGTAACCGCAACAGAATATCTGTAAACACATTAAGCATTATTCAAATGGATTTTAACAAACTGTAGGACTTACGCAAAGCTACAGTTATTTAGCCTTTTTATTTTTTGTCCCCTAAATTATTATTAAATTTACATTAAGTAATGCCATAATGAATCCATATAGCCATATTTACCTAAAATGTACCATGTAATTAACAAACAATGAATTGCAATTGTGTTTATGTATTGGCAAAAAATCTTTAAACGTTGTAAATTAGTTTTAGTAATGAGTCCAGAAATTACAAGGCACGCTTACCACATTTCGTTTCCTTATATTATAATTTTTTGTTAGTGAGTAAAACGATAAATTAGTTCACGAGTGAAGAAAAACATCTGCTTGTTTGCTTAAAATAAAATATACAGTGTGTCCAAAATTCAGGTTACATATATTGCCATCTCGGCAATTTTTTGATTTTGATCAATACATTAATATATGGGGAATTAAATAAAGACAAACATAATTTTTTAGCTTTTCGAAATATTTACATGAATTTTGTGTTTCTTACCAACGCCATATTGGGTTTTCCATTTTTGGTAAAACCTCTAAAGAGCATTTCAATAACGTATATAAGTCTAGGTCAATAGTTTCTTAAAGCTTCAAAATTCGAAATTATAGTTTTTTTCGTAGTAGGTTTTGATTATACGTGCCTGCATAATAAAACAAAAGAATGCCTCATGTGACTATTTCATTTCCTTAAGTTCAAATAGGCTTATTTATTTAAAAATTGACATCAAGGCCTACACTAACTATCTAATTACCTAATAGTTAAATAAAACTTTAATAGAATTAGTATAACTGTGGAACAAAAAACCAGTAAACAAATCCAACAAATTTACAATACATGCCTCTTTCCATTTTCAACACATTTTTCACAGATTGTAACTTGCAAAAATCGATATCCGACTCAATAGTATCGATCTCATATTTTCTGAAGTTGCTATGTTAAAAATTTACATTTAATGGTAAATTGACATAGTAGTGCCATCTAGGGAATTTCTACGGTTTTCCTGTCGGTTTCAAAACCGCCCACTTCAAGGTATCTGTTGCGTTCACCGAATTATCAGTAGAGGGCAGTACATGTACTAAACAATAAATTGAAATAAGGGACTTTATTTCTTTAATATAAAATTTAGTAACAAATGTAATCAATGTCGTCAATATGGTTTTGTGGGTAGCAATTTTGGTGAAAAGTGGAGCACTCCCAAAAAATTCTTTTTTTCTGATTTAATCGATGGCGTCATCATTTCTAGAAGATCAATTTTCGAGTATAAAGTATTTCTATATCTTGCAATGTACTTACTTGACTAAGATTTAGTAATCGCTATTATGTAGCGAATATGTAGGAATCTTGCTTTCATTAAAGGGGTAAACATTTCTTCAATTGCTTTGTAATTTTTAAATTTATTTCGGTGTCGAGATATTGTAAATAACTAAATCGCTATACTTAAGACTGATAATTAACCATATTCGTTAATAGGCAACGTAAAGCTCGCCTTCGATCTAAAGAGGCACTTACCTTATCGAGTTAAGTTCTTCGATTTGAGCATGTCGTTCTGCTTATGTTTCTTTGTTGGTCCGTTCTTCCTGCTATTGACGTTTCGTTTGTCTGGAATTAACCTTATGCTGTACAGAAGACGGATACTTCTTCTCCCTAACCATTTTACATTGCTGGTGGTTACGATTATGGAATCTGGCTGTCCATTCGCTAATGGTGGCGATCCGAAACCTTTCTCACCTGTACTCGTCTAGGTCTGCACTAACCAGGACGAAGCTGATTAACACCGGGGTCTAAAGTATCCGGTCAGAATACTCCATTTTCGCATGGTTTAATAAATTTTATCTCTGAGTTAGTTTATCAACTGCCATATTTCGGAAACTGCCTTCAGCAGTGGTCGATACAGTGTTTACAAAATGAAAAGTGCGTTTCAACTAATAACTTCACCTTCACGCCATTCCCTTTTTGGGTAGGCAAAACAATCCCTGCCTCTTATTTGTTTCCCATTCACAATCTTTCTCCACGCTTTCCTATCTCTGCGTACCTCCCTAGTTTCCGCAAGATTCATACATTATCTCTGAGATGCCATTTTATTTTTATCTTTCTTTCCTTTATCATACATTCTACTACATTCAGCCAAGTTTTACGGGGCCTACCAGGCCCGGCCTTACCTCTAACCTCACCCACACATATTTGCTCCGTTAATCCTGAGTTGTTCATTTTCTCAATGTGACCAAAGCAACGTAATGTATTACTCTTATATCTATCCATCATCGTCTTTTCCTCGCCACACTCCGTCATTATGCACTCATACTTTATCTCGTCCCTTCTCGTTTTACCACATGCGCTTCTCAGGAATCTCATCCCCACGGCATTTTTTTTTTTCGTGCTTTTTTCTGACATACCCATGTCTCACTTCCATGTAATGCTGACGGGACAAACACGCCACTATAAATTGGTCATATCGCAGCTAGGCTCATGCTTTCGTTTCTCATATCGTCCACATACTTCCAATCACTTTCCTTCCAGCATTGACCCTTTGTCCAATCTCGCCCTCCATTTTACCATCTGCAGTAGACATTCTACTCAGATATACCAGCTCGTCCACTTGCTCCACAATTCCATCTCGCAAAGTAAATACTCTACTCACCTTTCCATCTACTCGATTAAACACCACAATCTTAGCTTTGTTCACGTTTACCTTTAGGTCCATGCTCTCACAAATTGTATCAAACTACCTCAGAGCGGTTTGTAACTCAACCGCACTGTCACATAATAAGAGTGTGTCATCTGCATACACCAGAACTCGTACATTTACGTCACCAACCATTACACCATTTGTATCAGTACACGCTTGTCTAACACTTTTATCCATGTATACATTGAACAACCACGATGACACCACACAGTCTTGTCGCACTCCTTGCTCAATACTAAAGTATTCACTTGCACCTCCTCTCAC
>JARFJB010000799.1:4820000-4832500 GCA_036346205.1 Vesta saturnalis
CAAACCTAATCTGCAAGGATTTGTTGCACATGAATAACTGATAGATGGAACCACACATGTACTATTACCAGGATCAAAAATGGTACCGTTCGGGCATATTTGAACGGTTGCTGTTCCAGATAAAGTTTCACAGTTATAGTATAAATTGCAGCATGAGTTATGTTTAATTTTGATTGGTGGGGTACCTGTTGTTGGGCAATTTGGTATAGGATCTAGAAAGTAATATAGTTACTTATTGCTTTATAACAACAAAAGTAAGCAACCTTGTCCACACCTATCGGTAGTTGGATTAAGCTCGCTCACTGGTACGCAGCCTCCAGCGGTTTGATTAAAACCAGTTCCGTCCGGACATCTGATTATAGTTGCTTGTCCAAACGAACAATTGAAGAACTGATTGTAACACCTATAGTATGGGATAACGGTATTTCTGAATAGGCGACAAGGGTCTAGAAATGCAAGTTTAAAGATCAAAGTAAAATCATAACATTAAATTTTACTATCGGGCTGCCGAGTAGTAACGTACATAACCAAAAGCAAAGGCACCAAAACTGAAAAATGCGAGTATTTAAAATATTACAATCAACATTAGGTACTTACCTGTTATGCACTTCATTCTTTCTTTGTACTGTATAATGAGTTATTTTCTGTATACGCATATAAGGGTTCAGTGTAGTCTCAAAGGCTAGTGTGGCCTTCTCTTTATTCCGGTATACCCACCACATAGTTTTATAGGTGGTAGATTAATACACGGAGATTACTTACAAATTATTGCTGAATGCTAAAATCCCCCCAAATAAAGATAAAAATGTTTTCATTTTGTTATATGCAGACCAATTTTTATTGCTATATTTTTATGTTTTGTTTTCCCAGAATTACAAGTACTACATCACTTTTTACTATATTTGGGCTTTTTTTTGTATTTTTCCGAAACATTGAAGTTAATCCTTTTCTAAATATTTGGTCGTCGCGTTATTGTACTCTGTTTATTCTGCCCATACTTGGGTGGTTCATAACGTTAGTCTTTTTAAGAACATAGGCGATAGTTATGGAGGCATGAGTTTTACAGTTATATTATTTAAATAAATAATTGCATTCGTAATTTTTAGTAGTTATGAACTAAAGTCGTTTTTGTCGAATTTGGCTTAGTCTTATCTGGCGATGTCACACACAAAATAATAATCATTTTATTATGTCTAATTAGTTAAAATGTTCATCGGTTATACGACCATTATGCTTATTTTTTTAATGCCCTGTATTAGTAAAGCTAGTAAATTTTCTGTTTAATAATTTAGACAAGGTCTGAAAAGCGTTCTTGTATTTTTTCTGCCTGAAGTGTATTTTGAGAAACATAAGTGAATTGAATAGATCGTAAGTCGCACAACCGCTGATTCCAGTTGATATGCTCACAATCCGCCTTCTATCTAGAAAATGGCCATAGTGTTTAAGTGATACAATTGTTAGTAACATTTGCTTACAAGTGCGTTCGTTATTACGTAATACACACCCCGCCTACACTGCAAAAATTATAAATGAAATAATGACTGAGTTAGTACCGTGCAAATTGGAAAGGAATTTGATTTAGTCGAGCTGAACTGGTCAATTAATATTTGATCAAAGGTTTCGGCACCGTAACCTGGAAACCAATAAGATGTTATTAATCAGAGGTATCAAGATTACTAAGATTACGTTAGACATTAGACATTAGACATTAGACATTAGACATTAGACATTAGACATTAGACATTAGACATTAGACATTAGACATTAGACATTAGACATTAGACATTAGACATTAGACATTAGACATTAGACATTAGACATTAGACATTAGACATTAGACATTAGACATTAGACATTAGACATTAGACATTAGACATTAGACATTAGACATTAGACATTAGACATTAGACATTAGACATTAGACATTAGACATTAGACATTAGACATTAGACATTAGACATTAGACATTAGACATTAGACATTAGACATTAGACATTAGACATTAGACATTAGACATTAGACATTAGACATTAGACATTAGGCATTAGGCATTAGGCATTAGGCAATCAGACATCAGGCATCAGACATCAGACATCAGACATCAGACATCAGACACCAAACACCATTAGACATTAGACATTAGACATTAGACATTAGACATTAGACATTAGACATTAGACATTAGACATTAGGCATCAGACATCAGACACCAGACACCAGACACCAGACATCAGACATCAGACATCAGACATCAGACATCAGACATCAGACATCAGACATCATACATCAGACATCAGACATCAGACATCAGACATCAGACATCAGACATCATACATCGAACATCGAACATCGGACATCGGACATCGGACATCGGACAACGGACATCGGACATCGGACATCGGACATCGGACATCGGACATCGGACATCGGACATCGGACATCGGACATCGGACATCGGACATCGGACATCGGACATCGGACATCGGACATCGGACATCGGACATCGGACATCGGACATCGGACATCGGACATCGGACATCGGACATCGGACATCGGACATCGGACATCGGACATCGAACATCGGACATCGGGCATCGGACATCAGACATTAGACATTAGACATTAGACATTAGGCATTAGGTATTAGGCATTAGACATTAGACATTAGACATTAGACATTAGACATTAGACATTAGACATTTAACATTCAACATCGAACATCGGACATCGGCATTAGACATCGGACATCGAACATCGGACATCGGACATCGGACATCGGACATCGGACATCGGACATCGGATATCAGACATCGGACATCGGACATCGGACATCGGACATCGGAAATCGGACATCGCATATCAGACATCACACATCGTACGTCAGACATCAGACATTAGACATTAGAAGTTAAACATTAGAAATATAAATAAAATAACCATTGCAGAAAATTCAACCAAGTAAAGAGAAGGTTTTAAGATCAAAACCAGAAATATTGAAAAGCGTTCATGATTGAAGTGAAACAAGTGTGCGTAAAGCATTACACTACAAAGGCTGAATTGTTTGATTAAGCTTTTGATCTATTTTTTGCAACGCATAAGTTTGGTATAGGACGATGCATGAGCAAGTTATGGGTTAAGGTGATCTATTTGGATACGCCAAGGAAGCATTTCTTGACTCTCCTGCATCACATAAAGTCAAGGTGATAATGTCAAAAGACAGCTGCGCGTATGAAATTTGTGATATCTAAATATGAAATAATGAGAATGCTGAAAGTGGAATACAAGTTTTCTCTTTTACTAAAATTTTAAGAAAATATAATTTCGTGTAGACGATAGAATATTACAGTATGGATCTACGAAAGGTTACAGCTACATCAAATAAACATCTTTAAAAATGTGACGCTTAAGGTCGAGTGAACACGACGCGTGCAATCAGCCACAGTGCACATAGAATTTAACGTACGTTTGTGAAGAAATTATTTATTTACAAAATCAGAAGAATTTATTGTTGGGAATATTGAGTTACATGGTAGACTTTAGTAGCTCTTGAAGAGTGTCCTCGATTTTCAGGAGTTGTAACGATTCTAGGGCGCCCTTTAGCCAACATCTACCATTCGGCTTCTATCGCGGTCTTGAGCAACTTCAGTAAAAAACGTTTCTAGAGCTCAGGGTAATCGGTGTTAAGGATAATCCGAAAATCAATATTAATGCAGCGGTTTGGGGTTGAAATAGACGTCACAATTATTTTCGTACTAGCACAGTCGATCATCAACGATCTAAATGAATGATGATAAAAAAATGAATTAAACGTGTATCAACTACAATGCTTAACTATTCAGTAGCAATAAAATTTATACTACTACTTTTAGTTAAATTCAACACTTGTTAGATCGAGTGCCATCATTTCAAATTGGATTAAGTAAAGGCACAATGAATTTCACCTCATGTTTCTTAACGTTACACTTTAAGCAGATTTTTAAGCGTAACAAGTTGGCAAGGTTTGGTGTAGGTTACCTAAATAGTTCTAGTAGTCAGTAAAGGTTTTATCTTGTTTTAATTAAAATAAAATAATGAACGGTGCTTTATAGTAATATAAATATGCAAAGATCGTTTATTATCTCAAAATGAAACGGTTGATATAAGCCCAAAGGATGTATTGATTTGCTAAATATTCAACATCTCTATCAATCCAGATTTATAAAACGACGGAGTTGGATGCTACTGCTAAGATGTGGTTAAGTTACTTCATGCGAATTTTAAGTGTATTGTAGAGATATGATAATGGCTTCTGGTGTTTGCCGATCATAGTTTATGTACTCCATTGCCTAAAATTTTATTCCAATATGCTGTAGAAAGTTTGAAACCTAGTTAAATTAAATTGTGATAACAGCGGAAGCATAAAACTTGTTTTAACATCTTAAACAATTTTTAAAGAATTACCATTACTGAAGACGATCACTGTAATTGTTATGGCAACGTATAGATTTATGTAAAATGTAAATATAAAAATACACCATTAAAAGTACGTACTTTCGTGCAGACAAAGAGAACTAAAGCGTACTGCAATGTGAATCTGGAAATGATTGCAGATATGCTATATGTACCATCTGCAAAATATGTATAACCTTGATTTTGAATGGCTATATGGATAGAGAATGTATGCGACGTACACAAATTTATTATGTAGTCATATCGACGCAGTTCTTGTGTGGCTTAAAGTGAGTTTTCACTAAATGGTTTGTGCCCACCTTAATATTGGGCTGAGCCGTTCTAGAACGTACAATCTTTAAAAATAGAATAGATCAAATTTAGACAAATGAAGCCAAGGGTAATTAGAGGTCAAATAATTCAAAATAAGTTAAGTTGTTTAAGGCAATGGCCACGTAATGGTTTCAAACGATAACCACATCTAACTCCAGGTTGTAAATAACCTACTTTGGTTATATACTTCTAGTAAGATAGCTCGTAAGCCTGGATTCGAAAATTTATAGGTTTCAATTTGAAAAGTTTTGGATAGTAACAACGTTTTGATTATTAGTTTAAAGCTAGAGGTTCACTGGATTAGAAAAAGAATGTAAAAATATTGATTGATGTGCAGAAAATTAAAGATTGCGTACACGTTTATTTAAATGATACGTTATTAAGTATAAACCCATCAGTTATTTTGATTCAAATGGCGTTAATATTAATTTACCATGATAACAAGCTTTGAAGAGCCAGCATCGTAGCATACGTTTAATCTACGTCGTTTAAAAGAACTTAGCAGCTAAATATTTAAGCGTTTGAAGCAGTTTTAAATTTTAGAGGTAAATGTGAATTCTGAAAGTATTGGATACGTTAAATCTTTTTGTAGCGACTTAAAATCCCTAGCACACAGTTTGTTGATATGGGAAGGGGAGTATGAACTTAAGAACCAAGTAGTGGTTTAAGTCGTTATATGGGAGGTGCTGGCTAGTGGAATGGTTTTCAGGTTTGGTACGTTTTGACTCGCGAGAGTGGTCTGTATTTTCTTAAATTGGTTGCGAATGGTTCGAGCTTTTAAACACAGATTGCTGAAACTTGGGCGATAGGAAAATTCGATCTGTAATTTCTGAGCCATAAAGCATAGCATCCCGGATTCTTAGTTTGCGTCGTGTCGTTTTGTAAATGTGTACCACATAGAAAGCTTTGGATATTTAGGTGAGCGACAGTTTTTCGTTTTTCAAAAAATGTTTTTATAATGGCTTAATGGATTCAAATAATATTAAGCAGACAGTTTAGTATGGTTTAAAGTGAAGACCGGGATAGGTAGACAAAAAGAAGGACGCTTTGTTAACTATAATTAAATTGGTATTTTGGGAAAGGCATTAGATTTTTATTGATAAACGATACTGCGGTATCACTATTTTAGTAACCTATTATGTCAGTAATTAGATCTATTAATAGCAGTTAGTCAACTAGGACGCATGAAAAATTTATGCGAAGTAAACTAACATTTTATGGAAAAAACTATAGAAGTTTTAAAATTGCAAAATAACCCTTTTTCATTATCAAACTTGTATCTTATGATGAGTTTTTATGCCAGGATAGAAAAATTTAATACCTCTAAGTTCTTATATACAAGGTGATTCATTGGTAAAGAGAAATACGTTAACTGTGGATAGGGGTCACCTAGCTGACTCCAAAAAAACCATATTATGGGTCTTTGTACCTGAGATACATGGCGTTTTACTCATAACTTATGAAAAAAATGTAATTGTAGTTCCGTATTTTGTAAATTATACTCTATTTAGTTTAACTGTTTGCAGAAAACATGTTTTACCTAGCTTTACATATCCAGGTATTCGTATCTAGTAGGTTTTGACAATGACAGAACATAATTGTTAACGGTTATGTACCGATATGATCTACGTTTATGGTTTTTGTAATGGTAGTGGATATGCCGCAAAAATCGAATACGAGTGGCGCTTTCCAGGACGAAAATGACCCGATTTTAAGAGCTTCGGTCGCGTCTTTCGATACATGAGAGAACACGGCCAGTTTCCCTTGGAAAAATTAAATAAACATAACGAAAGAACACCTGCCGATGTGGAACAAAACATCATGAATATAGTGGAAACAAATATAGAAGTTAATCCCCGACGTATTAGTAATCTTTAAACGTACCTTAATCCACTGTTTGGCGCATACTAAAAACAAATCAGTTGTACCCGTTCCACGTGCAAAAGGTACAGAGGTTAGTAGCGGGTGATGAAATTGCACGACTGAGCTTTAGTCGATGGATCATCCGAAACCAAAGAATTACAAGGAGATGCCTATTTACAGATGAAGCGCAATTTACACGGGATGGAGTTTACAATTTAAGGAACTCTCATATTTGGGCTGTTGAAAATCCTCACGGCACAAATTTTCAGTCAATGTTTGGTGCGGCGTCATTGACAACAATTTAATCGGGCCTAACCGGCTGACTGGTGAAGTCTATTTAGATTTCCTTGAAAATATTTTACCAGTGCCGTTAGCGGACCATAATGTCGATGTCGCCGGTATGTATTTCCAACACGATGGTGCTCCACCTCATCATCGACTCATCGTAAAAAATTTTTTAAACGACAACTTTCCGAACACATGGATTGGAAGAAATGCCCAAATAACTGGGTTTCAAGGTCACCTGACTGTAATCCCGTTGATTATCATGTTTGGGGATTCTTAAAATCAAAGGTATACAGTTCCGAAATAAACATTAGGGAAGAACTCCTACAGAGAATAGAAAACGCATGTGCGATAATAAATATTCCAGACATTATTAGAAAATCGATAAGCACATATTAACGAGAGCAAGGAAATGTATCAATCAAAATGGAGGTCACTTTGAGCATTTGCTCTAGTTTTATTATTTATGTTTTCTTTAATTAACTGCTTTTGTTAATGTTGTTATTTCTTGTTACCTGTTGCTCAACGTGTTTTACACAACTAATAAAATTATTGTAAACTGTAATTTGAAATTTAAATATCCCAGTGTAATCCAAAAACCCGTATATTAAATAAAAATTTATTATACAGGGTGGTTCCCCAGTTATGAATAAAAAATGCAATAAATTTCATTTCTTCATTGCAAAATCCTAAAAAAAACTAAATGTGAAATTAAAATTTTCGTAGTAAAGTCGTCTGCCCCAAAAATAAAACCACACGATTAAATTCAGTTTTTTACGCTCTTTTCAACCATGGCGAATAAATAAAAAAATCAGGGTGCTATTTGGAGGATGGAAAAATTTGTGAATTTTTCGTAAAGCCGGACCTGGATTATCAATATTTTTGTTACATCGGTATATCCCACGAGATATGAGGAACATGTATACCAAATATAAAAAAAATCTGCAGGGCGGTTCGTAAGTTATGAGTAAGAAAAGAAATGGTAAAAATTCATAAACCGCCCTGTAGCTCAGATACAAAGGGCGTAAGACCCATAATATGGGTTTTTTAGAGTCAGCTAGGTGACCCCTATCCACAGTTAACGTATTTCCCTTTACCAATGAATCATCTTGTATAAGCCGAAGTGTCATCACTCAATGCTGACGTCTTCACATGAGGTCTTGGATTTATGAATTATATTGGCCAAACCCGGTTAGTTTTGCCAGTTTCTGTTTTGCGTTTTGGAGCGTCAGAAAAAAGATTAAAAAGTAAAAGGTTAGTTTGACGGTGAATCTTAAATGCCAACCGTAAATGTAGTGTAAAAAGTTTAAAGAGAACCAGTGGATTACGTTGAATAAATATTTTAGCCTAAATTGATAATTTAGTAGAGATAACATATTTTCTTAAACAAACGATAATTTCGCGTCATTATTTTGGTGCGGAATGTCAGTAATTAGATATATTAATAGCAATTAGTCAATCGGAACCCATGCTAAGTTTCTATGCCAGTATAGGTAAAGTTAATACCCTTTAGTTTTTTTACATAAGCCGAGACGTCATTAATCAAATCTGACGTCTTTCCTTATAAATTTTATGATTGGATGTTCTTCAAATTGAAAGTAAAACTTTATCCATTCTTTGATCATGTAACTTTTTAACTGCAAAAGAAAATTTTGGAGAAGCCAGTCAGTTATTAATTTGACTTGATGTAAGCTTGGGTTATTTTGGCCCAACACGGTTAGTTTTGGCAGTTCCTCTTTTTCGTTTTGGGGTGCTAGGAATAATACAATGTAGTATAAAATGCTTAAAGAGAATCTGTAGATAACGTTGAATAAATATTTCAGGCTAAATTTTTAATTTGGGAAAGGTATTAGATTTTTTTCAACAAACGTTAATGGTGGAATCACTATTTCAGAACACAATATTATAAGAAATAAAAATATACTGATTGAAATTTGGACATCAAAATGGTAAGCTTGCACCACGATCTAGCTCAGCAAGGCAGATTGCTTACGACAAAACTTACTGTCGGTTGATAATTCACTTCAGGTTGTGAGGGAGGCAGAGACATATCCATGGCTATACTCAGTTAACATTCGTTAGACGCCACTAAATTTTATAGGTTAAATTCTATTTGCTAAATTTATCTCTTAGGATAGAAAAATTTTATTCGTTTTAGTTCAAATACACAGCGTATTCTAGTTTAGCGAAACTTTTCAAATTCTTTTTATAGTTTGAATGGCTCTGTTAAATGTACAATAGTGGCCGCGAATAAATGTAATTGTAATGTAAGTTTTGAGCGTAATTAAATCCAAGTTATAAACGAAGGAAAGGAGAAGTTACGTTTTAGCTGTTTAAAGAACGATAACAACTTAAGAGTAAGTACAGTTGATATATATTACCAAGTGACATTATTTTGCAACAAACTTTGACACAGTTACATTAGAGTTATTACAAAAGTGAAGACCTTAAAGGTACTTTTTGAAGCTACCGATAGAAGCACACGATTAGAAATTAAGAAGTACAGAAGTGTTAGGTGTAATTATGTATAGAACTACGGAACCAAAATAATCTTATATTGATTGTATAGTGCGATTAACGTATAAGTGATCTATTAACAGTTAATTTAAGTAAACAAACTTAGTTTTACGGTCTTTTCTCTTGTTTTGAAAAGTATCAGCAGAGCTTACTTTGTTTAATTTTAAATTGTAGTAGCGTGCTTATCTAACTAATAAAGATACGGTTTTTCTTAGGATTACCTGAATTACGTCTACTTTTTTGAATCGTTATTGCATCTTCGTGAAAAAATTGATCAAATTGATAAAAATCCCTGAATGGATTTTTCGCTTTTTACGTACTCATAGACATTAACGGATGTATTTAATCACAATTACCTATCCGTATGTACTTCGAAATTATACAGATACGAAGATGTGTTAAAAAATTATTAGCCTACTATAGAAGCAAACGAAATTTGAAAATCAAAGTATTTTATTATTCAACAGACTCTCCTCTTAATTGAATACATTACAATGAACCTGCAACGCCTCTAAACCTTTCAAAAAATGTTTTATCTTGCTCTGCAAACCAAGCCTGCACAGTTTCTATCACCTCTCCGCTGAAAGAAAATTTACGACCTTTTAGACTTATTTTCAGTTAAGGAAGGACATGATAGTCGGACGGAGTTAGATCTGGTAAATAAGGGTGGTGTTTGTGAGTAATTCGAACTCTACATCACTATTTGTTTGCATGGCAACATGCGATTTGTGTGTAAGGGCATCATCCTGCAAAAACAAAATACCTTTGGACAACTATCCGGGTCTTCTCTCCATAATTTTTTCTCGTATAGTGGTCAGTGACGTCGAATAGTAATTCCTAGTTATTGTTCTACCCTTATCCAAAAAATTAATTATGATTACTCCCTGGCAATCCCAAAAAACTGAAGCAAGAACTTTTCTGGCAGCATTTCTGAACACGAAATTTCTTACGCTTTGGGGAACCAGAGTGTCTCTATTCTGTAGATTGCTGCTTTGTTTCTGGGCCGTAGATATGTACCCAAGTTTCATCCATAGTAACAACACAGCTTAAGAAGTTTGCATTTTTTTCAAACCGGGCACAGATCGAACGCGATGCTTCCACCCTTGCACGCTTCTAGTCAACATTCAGAAATTTGGGAATTTATTTTGCAGAAATATTTCTCATGTTCAAATCGACCTGAACTATATAATGGACTTGTTGATATAAAATATTCAATGCTTTAGATATATGAGGGTCTGATAAAATCATCGATATTTATGGGGGTGGACACAGAAACTGGCCTCGATTTTTATCTTCAATGGAAAATTTACCTCTTTTGAAACTTGCAATCAAATTTTTCACGTTCGCATACGAAGTACATTGATCGCCAAGGGTATTAAGCATATCTTCGTAAATATACTTACCTCTTAACCCCTTCAAATGCAGGCGCTTGATGATGGCTCGATACTCCTATTTTTCATTTTTCACAATTTCTGACGACATCCTTTCTTTCAAATTTTTTTTGCGCAACTTTGGTTTGACTTTTTCATGTGAAACTTTACACTGACACTTCTTCGTTGCTATGGTAACGCAATATTGTCTTTATCCACGGAAGCGGTCTATGCTAACTAGATATCAATACATCCTCATAGGTAGATAGGTAACATATTTATTTTTAAGAAGTAATGCCTTGTAAAGTGTGTAAATTACATTATTTATTTAATTGATGTACTAAATGCTATATTTTTTGTAATCGTTACTTTTAATACATAAACAGAAAAGTAGTATATAACTAATTTCACATTTGTCATGAAATATTTCAAAATTTAATATTTTTTTAATTTTATGTAAACGATTACACGGCGTCAATTATAATTGTATATTAAATCGAGCATGAGTATGTATAAGTGCATAAGTGATTATGCATTATGGTGTAGGCTATTTAAAGTTAAATTAATAGGTACATTATGTTTATCAAAGCTATACAAGAAAATTTTCATATTTCAAATTTCCGAGCAGCTTCGGAGAGCATAAGTGTAGTGTTATCATAAATAATATTCATAATATCCATGCATAGAAAGAAAATCCTGGTCTGGTAACATGATCTGCCTCAGCTCTAAAAATAACAAAACAATTTGTATTGCTTAAGATGTTGAGGAGGTAGATTTATGAACAAAATCAGTAAAACACAGTCTGAGTTCGGGAAGTGAATGAATAATTGTCACATGGAAGTTTGAATTTAGTATGAACTTATGTGTTTCGAGTTGTAGATTTCATCTATGAACTTAGTTTCTCCTAGAAAATAGAATAAATTAGTTATAAGGAATTTTAGTATAAGAAAATGGTAAAAAAACAAACATTTTTAATAAAATGTTAAGTGTTAAACAAAGTACAGCAAATGAGACACCATTTTAAAGACAATTTTGTGTATAATTTAATGGGACTAATAGTTCTAAGTTATTTATTAGTATAAGAAAGTTATTGCATAATTCAGTATTTATTACATTATAAAAATTAATCAACCAATCAGGAGACAGCATCTGGCAATGTTTGTATTTTAATATAACCAATGGAAAATGTTAAGTTTAAGAAAAAATTACTATTAGCAATTTCCTATACATTCTGTGCAAAAACTTCAAAGCAAGAGCAAGCCCATTTCAGTGCAATTAAATAAAAGAAAGGTGTTTACCTAACAAAAAATTTACCTGCGAACAAAACATGGTCGTGTAAAAATTAAACTTAAATAAAATTAAAAAAATCTATTCAATAAAATTTGAACGATTTAATTTTAATAGTTCGGAAATGTGTATAATTCGTGTTTTGAATATTAACAATGTTAAATGATTTAAGTTTAATATAAAACAAAATTTTTAATTTCGTAGTTATGTATTTTATTTCGGTAAGCTTAATAATTCTTTACAAATCTATAATTAATACATGTACTGGCTACATGTACGTATGTAAATAAAAATAAGTGCACATATTAGAAGAATGAAACATACATGATTTGGAACATGTAAGAGCGTTGCTGCTTGCCGGTAGACATCCAGGGATATCAATGGTATTCGCACATGGTGGATAGGACTTCCAGTCAT
>JARFJB010000799.1:4837500-4935000 GCA_036346205.1 Vesta saturnalis
GTGATCGCTGAGGAGTTTGTTGGATTCGAGGAACGAAAGTAGTTGATGATTGATGGCTTTTTCCATGATTTTGGATAGAATGGAAGTGATAGCTATTGGTCAACAGTTTGAGGGATCGGTTTTACCGCTCTTTTTAGGAATAGGTTAGACATTTACCAACTTCCGTGATGACGGAAACTCTCCAGATGACATGGAGATCGAAAATAATTTAGACAATACAGGTACTAACTCGAGGTAGCATTTTTTAAGTACCATAGCTGCAATACCGTCAGGGCCTGTCGCCTTGTTTGAGTCAAGTTTATTGACAATTGATTCTAGGAGTTTGTATCGAAAGTGGTTTCATAGCGTATGGGGTAGATTTGGGCAACGGCACAATGTTACCAGAATCATTGAGACATGAATTTGGTGCAAAGTAATTGACAAAAAGCTTGACTTTGTCAGCAGGATCGGCTACTACAGCTCCGTCACGAGACGTCGTGGGAGATGTGCAATAGTATTTACTGATGGCTTTAGCTAATAGTCAAAATTTACGATTACCCAAAGGACATGACACTAATTCTTTGCATTTACGTTCTTCAAACATCCTATTGGCCTTGGTGATGATGCTTTTGCAACTATTCCTTGCAATATAGTTGACGTGATTGTCGACAGATTTGTTTTATTTCCATTTGGTATAGAGTTTATGCTTTTGCGGTAATGCATTAGCGCAATCCCAATTAAACCATGGTTGGGAACGGGCATGACCTACATGATTATGTATAGCTCCATACTCACCAAGATAACTTCAGTTATTGAAAGAGCAATGTTTGAAAAGGAGGACCGTTTGAAGCAATGCTCTCGGGAAGGTTGCAGTTAGCTGATTTAAAACACCACATAGTTCTATCTATTTTTGATACAGGGAATAGGTCCAGGAGATGTCGCGTATGGTTAAGGTTGTCAGAGATTCTCGTGGGTTCAGAAATCATTTGTGTGAGATCACAGGGTACAGCAAATTAAAATCTCCCAGAATTGAAATATCGCAAGATGGAAACTGTGATAAGAGGTAGGTTATTTTTAGACTAAAGTAATCAAAAAGAGCTTGGAAGTTATTATCATTGGGAGACCTATATAAACAACAGTAAAATTTCACAAATTGAGGCCCAGAATGTTTTAACCAAATCACGTCGAATTTGTCGTTTTCCAAAGTGGACATCCTCTTGCAACCTACTTTGTCCTTGATATACGCGCATACCCCGCTTTCAAGGCGAAAGCTAGAGTGGAGATTGTATTTGATTGTTGCATCACAACGCTGCCACGTGAGAAATTAAGCAAATCCCTTAAGCGGCTATTTACCGTAATTTTACGTGCTAACATTATCTGGTGGTAAATCATAACGACTATTTTCAACTTATGCCAATAATATAAAACATTTTTTTAAACAGATCTTTATTTTGCTTTATAAAACATTTTTGTTTCGTATATTAATAATATCCGTATCCATAGCCGTAACCTAATAAAACAGAATGAAATACATTTTTGTTATGAGGTAATCTTACCATAGTAAGGAATTCCGTAATTATTATAATAACCACCCAACCATTGTGGTCTAGGTGCTGCATTTGGTGACGGTTCTGCTGATGGTCCAGCGAAAGCGGCGGCAAGAATTGCCAAAACAATTGTGAACTGCACAAATATTTAGATTATGCTCAAAACTAACTTAAACAATATCTTACCAAAAGTACAGCCTTCATTACTGGTGATTAATGGAACTGATGATATACATGATCGATTTGTTGTTTATATAGTATTTTTACTAATTGTAAAGTAATTATTTTATCATTAAATTTATCAGCATACAAAATTAGGTTTGTAACTGAAATTCTCATACAGATGGTTTATGAAGATTATCTTAACATTTGTATGGAAACTGATTACGAATTTGGCTTTGGGAAAACAATTTCTCAAATGTACGGAATTAGCGATATTGTAGTAATTTTGCACACAGTAAAATATTTGGGTTGGAACACCACACGACCTTCTAGTCTACAAAATGGAAATTAAAAGAAATGAAATAATTTTAATAACATTTTTTAGGGTAATAATTGTGCAACCTCTTTTATAAGAAGTTCATTACGAAAATAGGCAACATTGTAAACGCAAAAAATATGTCAAACAGACGTTTAAAGCTTCATGATAGACAAAGGTTAATAAACATCAAGATGCTAATTGAAATAATTTAAATTTCAATTTTTTTAGAATAACTACGCAATCCCTTCTTTATACGTTCATAACGAAAAACAATAATATATGTCAGAATGACGTTTGAAACTTCATATCACATAGAGATTAATAGACATAAATACTTGTTAACGAAAAAAAAAATTCCAAACCCTCCCGCTTCTATAAAAATATTTATTTAATTCTTATATCTATTTCGCTTTACATTAAAAAACTTTATAAAGGAAATTTATGTAAAATTAAATTTTCTTTAAAAAATACGTCTACACTTTTTCTTATAAAATTAATCGTTATTCAGACATATAAAAAAATTGCATAGAACATAATTAATCGATATGTTTGAGGTGTGTATTTAGGTATTTTTATATCTTTGAAATATGCAGATTTTTTAGAAATATTTGATAAAAACAAAAAACTGCACCTAATAAACTCCCCCTCACGACGCTGGATTTCTCCAAAATTATAATTAGCTCTAAGCCAAATGAAAACAAGCTTAAATACAAAATTTTAAGTACGTAGGTATTTTGGTTCTGGAGTTATCGTGGATACTAACATACAACCACACAGACGGGCACGCACACAGACATCCAGACATGATTAAATAAATCGATTTAACGATACTGAAAAAAAAAATTCAATTGCATAACCTTCTATACCTACATATGTACAGGGTAGCCAACTAAAAATGCGAGGTACTGTATCTGGGAAACTATCCATCGTAGAGGCTTGCACAAAAAATGTTATTACTAAAACGGCCAATACAAAAACCTGGAAAATATTTTCAAGTTTCTGAAATGGCCGCTAGTGGGCGTAACTGCAATCTTGAATCTAAAAAAGTGATGTTTCTGTGAATTCTGCTATATTAATGTAATAACAAAATAACTGATCTTTAAAGTCGAGGATAATCTGAACTTTTTTTGTTTGGCACTTTTTGACGTATGTCTAGAAATAAAGTAGTGGGGGGTTTCCTTAAATAACCCCCTGTATCTTCGAAACGGCTAAACCGATTTTAACAAACTTGGACGCGTTGAAATGAGCTATTCTTGGGCTACAAATGCTATAATATTTGAATTTTTGTTAGTTTCACATGTCGTCGCTAGAGGGCTTTATTCGACATTCCGACAGAGACGGTTAACTTTCGCAAAAAATTAAATGCATTGGTATGACTTTTTTGGCATGAACAAGTAGCTAAATGATACCTAAACAAGCTCGCGATATCTTGTTCCTAACCTAAAATATCGGCCAAAAAAAAACTTTATACGAAAATCCCTTAAATTTTTATTTTTTTTGACTATATTTTTCTGGAATTGTTTCTATTATGTAAGTTGTGGCACTAAAAAGGACCGATTTAAAGGAAGAAGGTTTTTAATGCCCGTAAATAACGAAACACACTGTACATTACTTAAGCCGATGCAATTAAATGCTTATGTCCAATCGCGTTTTAAGCTTTTGAGTTATTGCAAATAAATGAAAACAAAATCTACCATCATCAAAACAGAAATCACTGGTGTTAAGAGCTTTAAGTCTTTAACATTGTCAAATTTGAGTCCAATCGCAATTTAAGTTTTTGTGTTAGTGCATACGATTGCACTTGATATGGCAAAAGCCTCAATTTGAGAGATGAATGGATTGTTTCCTAAGATCATTGAGAGGACATAAGGCTATTTTTCCGGACTTTCCTATCCCGGATCTCCACTTTAAAGAGCTTATGTTGACGGTATTCGGGAATCATGCAGTATGGAACTCTGTATACATACTCATAAATGTTTAGTTGTACTATCCCTAAGTGTCTTGCGCTTCTATGCGTTCCTACCACCTCACAGTGTAGCAATCTAATTGCTCTCGTAGCTGCTTCTTTCTTCACCACTAAGTAAAGAGGCGGGAAGTCCAGGAATACCTCCGTGGCGGCTGTGGGTGTGGTGCTCTTTGCTCCAGTAGTGTACAGGTAGGCTAACCGTTGAAGCCGTGTAACTGAGCCTGCACTGATTTTGTTTTCACTTTGGCCCACCATACCGCAGCAAGATAGTCTTGATAGGCCTAACTACACTGTTGAATAGGCAGTGGGAGAGGCGGGTATTTAGTTCCCATTAGGCTTCGGTAGCTTTTTAAGGCTGATGTAGCGTTGTTGGCTGCCCTTTTGATGTGAGGCTTTCAAGTTACCATCTTGTCCCCTAAGTATTTGCATTCTAAATGAGGACTGGGGACGTTACGCCTCCTTGTAAACAATCCCTGTCCGCAGCCACCAGAATTGTCTCCATTCTTAGTCTAGTTTTAATCGCCCTACTTTTTAAAACGGCTCTTATTCAAAACCTAGTGCACTCATCAACGTCCTTAGCCTTTGCTGTCCCTCAATGGTCATTAAGCAAACCAGGGCCGTTTCGTTTGCCAGCATACCTTTCCCAATCTTGGAGATTAGACTATAAAGGGCGGACTCAGTAAAACGGCCCTTCTGGTATGCATGTTAATTGATGTGAAGGGGATTTTCCTTAAGGAACTCATCCCATATGTGTTTCTCCACTACTCTCCTCATCATTTCGAGGATGACGGACGACGATCTGATATGGAGGCCGCTCTTACATACCTTAGGAATGAAGAACACTTCTCCCTTCCTCCAGTCTTTGGGGATATAACTTAGAGAATAACTCCCGTTGAAAAGTTTTACTAGTATGGCCTTTATAGTTTCTACTCCTTTGATAGGGAGAAATGGGAGAATTCCGTTTCCTCTGGCTGGTTTGAAACGCTTATGATAAGCTATCGTCCAATGGTGTGAATAGACAGCCATAGACATCAAATTTGTTGATAGAACGGGAAGGTGGAGACCTTCTGTTGTTCTTCATCTCCTCAACCGAACTCAGCAAATAGGTTCGCATCAAGAGCTATAACTCTCACTAGTTGAGCCGGTGCGTTCTTCGCCTGGTCCTACCATCATTCCAAGCGGATTATTCTTCTCTTTACTGGGAATCTTGCACAAGCGAGAGACTGTGGGCAGCTCCTCAACCCTTTTACTGAAACGTTTCCAGGAAGCCCTCTGAGCCTTCCGTATCACCTTGCTGTACTCAGTAAGGGATGCTCAATGTTAATCCCAACACCCAGTGCGCTTGGCTCTGCTGAAAGCTCTCCTGGTGGGTCTCTTAAGCACTTCTAGCTTGTTATTCCACCAGGGAGTGTCTTTGTTTGTTTTAACCCGATTCAATGGACAGGTCTCCTCAAAAGAGGCGAGTAGGGAATCAGTGAGCTGTGTGGCAAGTCCTTCTAGATCAACTTGGTCCACGACACTCCTGCAGAGTACTAAGACGTTGTTTTTTAATAACTCCTGGTACAATACCCAATCTGTCGTGCGCGAATCTCGATATGAACGTTATGTCTGCTTGTCTGCCTTTATTCTAAAGCAGATCTGTATGTGGTCCGATTATGAGGGCTCATCAGAAATTCAACATCCCACCAACTCGGCTCGCCAAAAAAGGAGGAGAAAAAGGAAATGTCCAGGTCTTCTTCCCTGGTTACAAAAGTAGGCTCATCGCCCTGTTTAAGTATCTTCAGTTCTTCTAATATTAGAAAATCTAAAAGGTACTCACCTCTGCGGTTTATGTCCGTGCTGTTCCAGTAGAGGTGATAGGAGTTGGCGTTACATCCAACGAGAAGCTGTAACACCTTCTTTGTAGGCTATGTAGACATAGCCTCTGCACTTTTTGGGACGGAGGCGCTGCTGCCTCATTCTCTCCAGTGAAGTACGCCGAAGCGCACATTAGCTTAGCAATTCCGGCGCTCAATGTCACCTCAACCACACTACCACCAGACCTCTTCTTATGAATTCTGAAAAAGGGGGTACTTAGTTGCGGTTTTACGAAAATCGCAGCCCTAGCGCTATTATTGCCCCTCTCAATCAGAGTCTCTGCAGAGCTTGGATAGCTCTTGATAAGGAGAGATTTTCCTTGGTAAGTAAATCTAACTCACAGTGCACTAGTGGCAGCATTTACCCTGTGTTGGTTCACCTGGATGAACTTCACCTCGGCAGTTATGGGCAAGGGGGCTGTGCCCCTTGCGACAACAGGGACGATGGCGTAGATGAGGAGGGACTTCCCCTTTACTGACCCTTGGGTTTGGATGAGCCATATTCAAGGCTTACTCTACCAATTCAGACATGGGAGCCTCCTTGAAGAGTCCCGCTATGGATTCTTCTTCAGAGGTTTCTTTCGGATTCAAAGACACAACCGTCTCATTCGATTTCCGCTGGTTAGTTTTTGTTCGGTACTTTCTCTGTCTACGAGTAAACAGTACTTGGCTGAGCTTATACGTCAGTTGCTGGTTTTTATCTAAGTAACTAACCGTCACACTGTCGACGACAGTGGAATTGTCGACCACGTTACCATGTACCTCTTTCCAGGACTTAACATATATACCTGTGGTCTGGTTATTCAACCACTTCAGGATGTGGTACGTAGACTCATCTGCCTCGCTGTGGAAATGTGCCAAGAAGATCAAGCTGAGTAATTTTTTGTTGAGTTATAATAAAAAATATTGTAGTGATGTAGGTTTTAGAAAATTTAAATGTTCTAATAAAGTTCAAGCTTAATAAAAACTCATACGGTGATGTAATTTGTACATTGATTAAACGCCAAATGTAATATCCCTAACTATGATGATGCAATCTGAACCAGATAATTAATAAATAAGGAAGTTGGGCAAAGTTTTCCCTAAATACAAATTATTTAACAAATTGAAATACTAACCTTTCACCACTAATTATATGCCGTCTCGTCCACAATCGGTAGATTAAATATAAGGAGGATTCTACTATATTGACTTGTTAACACACATGAAATGCGGCTTGTTTCTCTCCTGCTTAATTATTTTCCTTTCTCTAATTAATAAAAAAACAATGTAAAAAATTATAAAAAAAATATATAATTAAATGAATTCTCGAGCGCCATGTTATCTTTGTCATAGGAATAACAAAACCTAAATAATGAACAATAAAAACTTTCTATAAATATCAAAAATTAACAATGTGCAATTAAGTTTATTTACCCAATATATGGATGGTTAAGGAGAGAAAAGAAAAAGGTTTTAAAGCTAAGCTTAAAAAATAAAAAATCACCACATAAATGCCTCAGTATAATGATTTTCTTATAGAAAGCTTCCAGTGTTTAATTATGAATGCGGAACGGTCGACCAGTATGAAAGCGTTTCTACACCTTCCTTGCGTATTCTTGTAACAACGCGATCAACTATGTATTTGAAGAAATTTTTAATCTACTAAACTTATTGTATTCTTGATGTTTTATTTTATTAAAATTGCATTTTAAGATGATATTATCTGAATGAAGAGAAACTTGCGTAAATAAGTAACTTAAGAGCCATTTGAGATTAAAAATATAGTGACTTATAAAAGTACCATATCAAAGTAAGTGTAAGGGAATAATATAAGTACTATAATGAGTGTACGTAAGTGCCTGAAAAGAGCAAATGCTTAAGCTTTAAATATAATGAATTAAAAAATAACTTACCACCAAAATTCTGATGGCACCAAATATAAAAATTAAGTAAAAACCATTATAACAATGTCTTCTGCTTTAACATTCAGCAGCAAGTGAAGAAAAAAATAGAGGCTTTCAGAATTGCTTCTGTAAGTGCCCCCCCTCAAGAAGTTGTCACGCATTGCGCGAAATACAATGATCGGAGTCCAATTTTTAAAAGAAAGGGAACTATAACTATTTATGTAATATTACACCCAAAATATATGTTCTAGGAAATGCAATTTAAGTTGCCTTTCTCAATTTTACATGTAAATAATTAAAAACTCCTCTAATTTTACGGCAAATAAATTAATGATCTTAGATTAACGTATTTTTTAATACAACCACAAAAAAAGGTTGTTACAGAGTAAATTTTATAATACGGTTTGGGGAAATATAAGACACAAACATTAAGTCGCTTGTGTATCGCGTTTCCATTAACGTCAGTTAGAGGTGCAGTTTGGGAAATTTCTGACACGAATCTTTCTGTATAATGTTTACAGGTTCGTTTTTGGTTGAGAATCGTCATTGCAGAAGGTGCCAAAAATCATTGAGCTACAATATGTTCTGAAGTAAGAATAAGTGCACAATATCATTCGTGAGATAATTCCGTTTTGGTTACTTGAAAGTTGTCAATGCAGATTCTATGTGAAAGCTTGATGTTAAAAAAAATATGACGCAAATATGTAGAGGTGATGTAAGTGCAGAGGCGAAAGAGGTTTCTTTTTTGCGGTTAATTAGGATAGTGTTACGTTGGAAGACAGAGAGTTAAGCACGTAGGCTCACGCGTGCAGTCGGTGTTTTTCATTTGATTGTTTCAAGCCATTCACTTTTATGACAAATTGCTTTCATCCGTGCATTGAACGATTTATTGTTATGTAATTGCATGTAAATTAAATATCAAAATTTCACGCTGTAAGATTGTTAACTTTTGAATAAACAGAATTGATCTTTGCATTTTTTTTTTGAGGTTTGTTAAGCAACTTTATACTGAACATTTAAAATTACACTAAGATTATAGGAAACGACCTTGCAAGCTTAATTCGGTTTAAGCGATTCAGACTTAATATTTCCAATTATAATTTGAAGGCACTTGTACTGACGTTTGTGTCAATTGTGTGTTGTGTATTTATTTGGCATTTAACATATTGACAGTATAATGAATGTGTGAACATTATTTGTAATCTCATCCCTGACCAGTAAAAAGCGATTAAGAGGGAATTTGGTGTTTTAAAATTCAAGTTTAATACGTTTTAAGTCAGAGGTAATTTTGTTTAAAGTGTTACATGTTGTGAAAGTGATTTAATGGCAATACGATTATTTTTTTATACAGAGCATTTATTTAACGTGACAAATTAAGAGAGTTTTGGATAGCGATTATGTAGTTTTGCGTTTGTTTTCTTTTAAGTTAGTTTATGATAAAGTTCTGTTTGATAATTGGTCTGCGCGCTTGTATTTAACTCGCAATAATTAGCAAAATATTTAGTGTTTGTTTTGCGTACTTTGTTTAAAAGCGTTGGGTTCACAGTAGTGTAAAAATAGAAGACCGTTGACCCAACAGCTAATTTTATCACACGCATTATTGCTTTGAATGTGTGTGATCATTTTGTAGACTTTTATAGGTAGAGATGCCGAACCTTCACTAACGTACACCTGGAGATAGGCCCGCTTAAGGTAAGTGAGAATTTGTCTGTTTGGCTAACTGTACCTTTCGTGCGCTCAAGTGTACTCTCCCCGATTTTGTTTTAACAACAGTCTGGTGCCCATTAGCACGACATTTTCATTATTTTTCTTTAAGTGTGACAACCCCGATTTACCACTTACAGTAATACGGCAAACCACCTAAATATGTAAATTCTGCAACACACTCACGACCCTTATGTCTCGCTGAGCTAGTTGGTATGAAAACTAGTTTTTTTTCCTTTTTTACTCCGCTAATAGCAAACCGTAGTTAAGGCCATCAAGCAATTAATTATGCACCGTTATATATAGATAAGAAATTAAGTACTATAAACAATTATACCGTGATACGTAATGAATGATAAATAAACATAATGTGAAAGTTTAGTTATTCAGAATAAAATTATTTATGATAAACAACAAAATCAAAAATATCTCCGTTAATTTTAAATATAAATGTTCTCTTTTGTTCCTAAATTAAAACTTGATAAACAACAATTTAGTTTGTAGTGAAACGCACATTTTAAATGGAAAATTACACTTAAAACCTGTTATATTAATATTACGTAGAGATAAGTAAACTGAAACGTTTAAAACAGAATTTAGTATCCGATCAATATAACTAAGAGTTAAAAGTTAAAACTGCAATAATTTCTATCATATGAACTCCAACTACAATGGAATATTGTAATCTTGTTCTATTGTAAAGAAACTATTTTTAAGAATGCATTCCAGCCGTTACCTTATGTGCAAGAAGCAACCGACTTCTGTAAATTTCGAGTTGTAACTAGACAAAAGCGTTCGTAATTATTAATTAAGGCATTCTGTAGAATAAATATTTTTTTGGTAGAAAATGGTCAAAATTGTGTATCAACCGATCAGTTATTTAGTGACCAATTACTAGGTGATGTTAAAATAAGTACTAGATTATTAATTGATTTAAAGTTAATTAAAAATCGTTACGCTGTCGCCTCAGCATAGAAACCTGGAATTTCCAGCTGCCCCTCTTTTAATATTTCATATTCTATATAGGAAAGCGTCATAGCCAAATGATTATCTTTTCGTGCTCATTGCGTTACGTATGCAGACGAAAATTGAATTTTGTGAATGAGTATGAAGTAAAAAGTATTTTAAAATTGATTAGTGTAATTAAACCTAATAAACAGTCTGTAATTAACTTTGAAAACTAGTTAATTTGTTTGGACACAAGTAGTAAAAACTACTGCCACCGTTTCCGTTTAAACCATAATCATTGACATTTAAATGAATTAATAGAGTTCGCATTTATTAAGAATCATTCATTTGCATCCATCACTAGTGAAAAAATTTTGTTTGTCAAGGGGACCTGTGACCTTTGTCAACTACCGTAATTGCCTTCCATCCGCAGTAATTTGTTTTAGGTACATCTTCTACCGCAGTATAAAACCCTAAATATTATCCTTCATTGAGAGACCTAGAGCAGCCGTTTGGAACCGAGCAAGCTCAGGACTGGCCCCAACGAACACCTGGGCAGTTGCGTAGCTTTGGGTGGCGCCCGAATCCGTTTTCAAATGAAAATTACCGTAACTTATAATAAATAAAAGTTTTTTTTCCAAACGAGTCTTAATCTTCGTACTGGTGCTCGTTGAGGGCAAGATTCACTTTCCACCACCGAAAATCCCATTACATCGGAAACCTTTAATTATCTGTTACGTCCGGTGTTAAATTCGTTTTCACCAGTAACAATTGCTTCCAACAAGCAAATGATGGCACCTAATTTAGACTCGCTGTTAGTTTATTGTCACAAACTTAGTCAATCAAATAAGTTCTAAATATTAACATTAGCACATTTTCTGGCTCAATTTGTCAGTACAGCGTTATGTTGTTAACTTTGAGGCTCGAATCAAATCTTAAATTTTTACACTCGCACCAACAAACAAGCGTATCTCAACGCTTAATTTAGAGTTCTTGATTTTTACTAAAATACTTAGTATTGTTCTAGAATAGAATAGAATAGATTTAATCAAGATTTGTTGAACCATTATGTCAGTACAAAACTATTTTGTTAACTAAAATTTAAAAAATTCATTTTGGCTCTCGAATCAAGTCTCAACTCTCTTCAAACGAGCGAACTACGACACCAAAATTAGGCTAATTCTTTACTATATGGTCAACCAAAAGGTATAAGGTTCTAGGTACTGTCTCTTGAACCAAGAGTTGTTCCAAACGAATTCCAGAATATAATTTGTACTGGATAGTTTTTAATTAAAGAGTCTGTCAAGCATTTAAACGTCTAGGTTGTAGACTCACTTTTGAGTGTAAAGTTAATGTTTTAACCAGAAGATACAAAACTAATGTTCCATACTCAGACCAAAGAAGCTAATTACGACACATAACCCAATGAATTAATTTATTATCACAAACTTAGTCAACCAAACATTTAAAGCTCTAAATTTTGACACTAGAAACAAGGCTTCATATTTATTAAACAAGCAAGTCGCAACACATAATTTGGACTAAAATCAACTCAAAATTACAGTGTCAGCCAAAAATTAAAATTCTAAGTATGTAAATTCCTTAAAGTCAGTGTACAAATCCTTAAGGTATATATGTATACTTCTACACGCATGGTTACAAATTTTAGCTACTTAACAGTTTTGGTAATAACAAGAAGATTTTGTGCCTTATACTCAGTCGTAGATTAAAGTGGGCCAGGTTCTTAAAATTATCGATTTGCCTTACTAACCAAAAAATATTTACCTAGATATGTTCGCTTCAAAATCGGAGTTGCTTCTTCCTAAAATTAATTGTTAAATACTTGTTTTTAAACATGGAATAAACAAGTAAACCATTATACAATAAAGTTAAATGGAATTTCTACAATAACAAATTTATTCCACAACCTATATCTAATCATGAACAGAAATACTTAATGCCAATGTTAGTAACGTTATAACCTAATGAATAATTAATGTCAATATGAGTGATTAATGGAGTCATAACACCGTATTCTTGGTCACACTGCATGCCGAGTTAGCGTTTTGGAAAATTGATACGTAATATTACTTCAGGTTGAAATAAATCTGAATTTGTATGGTTTATAATTCCCAAATGAATAAATCTCACTCTTGATCAATCGTACTAATACCGTAACTTAGATTAACGGCATAATATTTAATGACGTAGATGTGTTTAAACATGTAAAGGTGAAGTTGAAGTAAATAATGAAACGTAAACCTGAATGTAAAAAAAATAAAAGTGCCATAAAATTTACAGCATTTTTTTTAATTTGGCAAGCAATAATGGATGGTACATCCACCTTCTTAACGACGCTAAGGTCTATTGCGCATGAACGCGTCTAGTTTGAATGTCCAAATGATATGCGTACGAGTTCTAATTAAAATAATTAAATGCATGTTTTTATGTAACTAGATATGCAACACTTATGGCACGAAATACGCGTTAAGTTGCCTACATAGAGGTGATTTATTAACAACACCTTCGAAGTTTGTTACAAGTAATTGCACTAAAATGCTTAACACTGTTACAACATTCATATCGATAGATTTAATTATAATTGGTCAGTACAAAGTTATTTTGTTAACCAAAATTTAAAAAAACTAAATTTTTATCCCCCGGCCAAACATTTGCTTCCAGCAAGCAAATAATGACAAATAACTCGGTCACTTTTTGCGTCAACTTATTAGTACATGGTCATTATGTTAACCAAAAGTTAAACCAAATACGTCAATATTAACTCTGTGAGTTAACTAAATATCAAAAATGTATTGGGTTCAGGTTTAAAGTTCTCAAGAAGTTACATCTAATTTGAATTAGCAAACTATGACACCCGGACCAAATTTTAACACTGCTCGACAAGCTAATTACTTCACCTAATTTGAACTAGACTAATCACTGTATTTAAATCCTTGTGAACAAAGAATTCCAAATTAGGATTCTATCAGAACCAAGGCTTAGTACTTAACAAGCAGATCAGTAGACTTAATTTAGACTAAACAAATAAGCAGTATTCCAAAGTGTATTTCGATAGATGTGACTAAAAGTAGATTTTTTAACTAAAGACTCGAACCAATTTCTACTCCTTCTTCCAAGCCAATTAAATACGACAAGCTAAGTGAAGAAAAAGAATTAAATTTCAAGTTTTTACACTAGATGCCTAATTTGATTTTAACTAATTAAAATTAACTAATTAAAATTTCAGCCAAAAATTTATAGTTGTAGGTTTTCGAACTAAACAATTTGTTGTCCATTCCAGAAGGCATGTCGATAAATCTCATTAGAACCTTTTGATCTAATTTGTTATTATAAATCAGTTTTGTTTACCAAAATTAATCAAAACTTTAAGACTTTCATTCCTCCTATGAGATATCAATAATATAGTTTAACCATTTTCATTGACTTACATTGCGTTATATTAAGAAATTTTATGAAAAAAGGTTATGTAAAATTAAATTTTCTTTAAAAAATATGTCTACACTTTTTGTTATAAAATTCATCCTGATTCAGATATTGAACTAACTTGAATTAACACTTAAATCCTACCTTAGGAATTTTGTGGCGTTTAATTACGCATCGTATCAAAAAATTGGATAGAACATCGTTAATCGCTATGTTGAAGGCTTATATCCAGGTATTTTTATATCTTTGGAATATGCAGCTGTATTAGAAATCCTTGATAAAAATAAAAAACCGCCCCTAACGAACCCCCCACCCCACCGCCCCTGGATTTCTCCCAATATATAACCAGTTGCAAGCCAAATGGATATAAGCTTAAATACAAAATTTTAAGTGCGTAGGTGTCTTCGTTCAGGAGTTATCGTGCATACTAACATTCATTCACACTAACGCACGCACGTACCCCCGCCCCCCCCCCACACACACAGACACACACGCACACGCTCACGCACACTCACACGCACACGCTCACGCACACGCACACGCACACGCACACGCACACGCACACGCACACGCACACGCACACGCACGCACACGCACACGCACACGCACACGCACACACACTCGCACACACACACACTGGCACACACGCACACGCACACCACACACACACACACACACACGGCCACGGACACGGACACGGACACGGACATGGACACGGGCACGGACACATACACGGACACGGACACGAACACGGACACGGACACGGACACGGACGCATGCACCTTGACGAAGCTTTGTCAAATGTTGTAAAAGCTAATAAGTCTATTTAGCTTTAGTGAAAAAAAAAGACGATTGCATAACCTTCTATACCTGCATATGTACATGTAGGTAGGAAGGTAAAAAAATACCTAAATGTGATTAGATACATCTCTAACTCAAATTTGGGGCCTGACAGAGAAATATTAATTCGGCTATAGCAACTAAAGAGAAACTAAGTGAAAGGTACCAAAGTTCGAATCTGAGATTAGTCAGGTGCTTGGGAAAAAATCATAACATTTGATTTCGAGTCAAGTGCGAAAACAGTCCTTCTCAGGACTAAACCTGATGACGAAAGCATAGTCCGTTTCCGAAACGTATCTCTATAAAAGCAAAAACTGTGGAAATAGGCTGATCAGTTCAATCCAAAGCCACAGTCACAAAACATAATACAGAAATACAGAGAAACAATAAATTTACCAGTAATCTGTCGACTAAATGAAGAATTACAAAAATTACATATACACTGTGTTCAAGATAAGGAGAGCCACTGTGGGGATTTTGGAAACGGTAAGAGATAGAGTTTCGGTTTAATGGGAGAAAAGTTGGTCATTTTGCACTTTAGTAAAATATCCTTTCCAAACTGACGAAATTCCGAACCGTCCAAAGTTATGCGACAAACAGCGAATTTTCGCGATTACGCTTTTGACAAATTATTACTTTGTGGTTAATGTTAAATAAAAAGTGAGAGAACCTTCTCAGATACGTTTCAACGTTCTTTAACATGGAATGCATCAAATTGGAATCCGACGTCTCGTTTTCGAGTAACCATAATCAACTTTGTTTTATTAAATACGGTCCTGATTTGTTATGCATAATATTAGAAGAGCTTTTTGTTCTGCATTCAAGCATGTATGGCACTTAATTCCGATTTTTAAACTTATTTTACGATTATCGGAGAAAATTTGAATATGAGCCTGTACCCGTCCCAATAACATTTAAGCTGAATGAAATGACACAGAATTTTTCAATTTTGAATAAAAATTTTATAACCAATTAATTACAAGCAATCAACAACACATAAATCGACAGATAACATTTGATGACAAGGAAATTTAAACATAAAGCATAACAATAATTAAACAAAAAATTACAATGAATGCTCGAAAAGCCCTCGTTCGTTCTCCAAACATAAATAACATCTTCTAACTGTAGAATCAAAATCATTCTTTAACGTTGTTTGGAATGCGTTAACTACCAACCTTCGGAGTTTTTCTGTTCCAAAGATATCTTTATAAACATACTTTTTCATGAAACCCCAAAGAAAAAATCCAGCCGGGTTATATCGGGAGGACGGGCTGACCAGGGTCTTTCAGAATGGGTACTTAAAACTCTTTCGGCAAACCTTGTGGGCAGGTGCACCATCCTGCTGAAACCATCGCGTACTTCAGCTAAGGGTGAATTATCAAGAGACTCTTCCAAAGTAGTTTCCAGTAAATGTCATTTACCTTGCGATGTTAAATTTTGATTATAAAAAAAGTCCTATTATCCTTTTCCCTAAAATCCAACCCACATATTGAAGGCAAAACGGTGTTGATGTGATTCTTTGCATAATTTAGGATTTTCTTGAGGTCAATGATGAACGTTTTTTTCTATTAAGTATCACATTATTGGAAACCGTACTTTCATCAGACCATAATAAGTGTAAATGGAAAATTATTGTTGTGATGGCATTTTCTTATATACCACTCACAGAATAATCTCCGTTTTCCTGCGTCACCTGGTCTAAGTCCTTGGCAAACTCTGGATTTGTACGGATCAAATTTTGTGTACCTTAGAATAAAGTGTACTGTTGAATTGGATATGCCCACATTATTCTATATTATTTTATAAGGTGGTAGGCACGTGTACTCCATGCCAGCCAGGGAGCTACCACCACCCTTACCATGGGCTCCTTAATATTGGGTCTCCGATTCTCTGAGCTTTGCCTTTTCCATCATCCTTAATCTATTCTCATCCGTATTCTTCCTTCTCGCCCTCACTGTCTTCCTATCGAATTATAAGTCTCAAATTAAAAAATAAGATGGCTGTGGTTTCTAGGGTAATAATTTCCGGACGTACAATCCTGCCCCATTTGGATGTCCGGGAGGGCAGGGCCCAAGCGACCTTGGTCATCGAAAGTACCAATTTTCTGATTCACTACTGCAACATCCGCGGTACAGGTCTAATCTTAATGCTATTCACCAACATCTTGAACAATTACAACCTGATATTTTGTTTCTATCTAAAACACAAGTCTCCTCTGGAAGCTCCGAGCCATCCGACTTGCAATTTCCTCAACGCCACCTTCACTCTAATTTTCAATATAAAGGAGGCGTAAGTGCCTACATCAAGGACCGAATTGCTTGCAAGAGAGTTTCTTCCTTAGAAAATAAAAATTTTGACGTGATTTGGTTTAAAAATTCTGGTCCTAACTTTGTGAAATTCTACTGTTGCATTTATAGGTCTCCTAATGACAGTAACTTTCAAGACTTCTTCGATTACCTTAGTATGAGGGTTGACTACTTCCTGTCTCAGTTTCCATCTTGCGATATCTCAATTGTAGGCGATTTGCAATGTTCATAACTCTAACTGGCTTCAGTTTTCATCTACTACAAATCCTGCTGGTCATAGTGCAGAAACATTTGCTATTTCATGTGATCTCACACAAATGATTTCTGAATCCACAAGAATCCCTGATAACCCTAACCATACTCCACATCTTCTAGATCTCTTTCTTACATCAAACCATCTTGTTTATAAAACTGCCGTTCTTTCGCCTTTAGGTCTTTCCGACCATTGTCTAATACAAATCATTTCTACTGTACCTAATTCCACTGTTGTTCGCAAAACCGATAGAACCTTGTGGTGTTTTAAGTCAGCTCGATGGAGTGATTTACGGGATTTCATTGCAACCTTTCCATGGCGTGAATATTGGTTTAAGTCGTCCTCTTCTTAGGACATTGCGCTTTCAGTATCTGAAGTCATCCTCATAGGAATGGAGTTGTACATTCATAAAAAGCAGTACCGTATAGGTCATTCACGTTCCCAATCCTAGTTCAATAAGGCTTGTGCTGATGCAATATCTTTAAAAAATAAATATTACATTAAATGGAAATCTAACAAATCGGCCGACATTCATATAGAATGCGTTGGTGCTAGAAATATCTGGAAAAGTGAAATATCTAAAACTAAAAAGTTGTTCGAACATCGAAAATGCAATGAACTAGCTACATCTCCTTTAGGCAGTCGTAAATTTTGGTCTTTAGCTAAAGCCATTAGTAAACTTTGGAACATCTTCATTTCCCCCCCTGACGTCTATTGACGGATCGGTAGTTGCTGATTCTGTAGACCAATCCAATGTTTTTGTGAATTTGTTTGCATCAAACTCGTATCTCAATGATTCTGGAATAGATGTGCCCCTAGTCAACTCTTCTTCATACGCTAAGAAACCAATTCATTTTCAGTACAAGCTCTTGGAATCGATCGTCAGTAGGCTTGATCTCAATAAGGCGACTGGCCCAGACAGTATGCCAGCTATTGTTTTATAGAAATGTTCCCCAGAACTAGTACCAGTCCTATCTAAGCTCTATACGATCTCTATGTCTTCTGGAGAATTCCCTTCATCATGGAAGTTAGCAAATGTTCAACCTATTCCCAAAAAAAGGCGATAAGACCGATCCCTCAAACTACCGACCAATTGCCATCACATCCATTTTGTCTAAAATCATGGAAAAAGCCATCAATCAGCAACTGCACACATTCCTTGAAACTAACAAACTCCTTAGTGACCACCAATATGGGTTTAGGCAAAGTCGTTCAACAGGCGATCTTCTTTCATGTGTAACCCAAGTTTGGAACAATACAGTAGAGTAGTCAGGTGAAACAGTTGTAGTCGCTTTACATATCTCAAAGGCATTTGACCAAGTTTGGAATAAGTATTTACTTGCCAAACTCACCTCGTTTGAGTTAAATGATACGCTCATCAACTGGGTTTCTAGTTTCCTTGATAAAAGACGAATACATGTCGTAGTTGATGGCTTTTTTTCAAAAGAAGTTAGCATTAACTCGGGCGTACCGCAGGGATCCGTTATAGCGCCTACACTTTTTCTGATGTACATAAATGACCTTATTTCTTCAACAACTAACCCCATCCATTGCTTTGTTGACGATAGCACTCTTCACTGTAGTTCATCTCAGTCTACTCATGGTGATAATCCACCTTCTATGTCTAATCAAGAAATTAAAGCTGAAATGGAAAATTCAATCAACAAAGACATTCAACGTATTCTCGAATGGGGAAGCAAAAATCTAGTTAAATTTAATGCTGACAAAACTCAGTGTTGCCTTATCTCCACTAAAAAAGATTGATCATTTCCTGTTGTAAGTACGAATGGCTCAGTTCTTAAGTTTTCAGACTCTATTACTCTGGTGGGTATGACTGTATCTTCAAATTTTTCATGGGTTGACCATCTTCTGTCAGCTACCAAAACAGCTGCTCGTAAAATAGGCTTTTTGTACAGATCTAAGCAGTACTTTACCTCTCGACAACTCCTTCTGCTGTATAAGGCCCAAATTCGGCCTCATCTGGAATATAATTCTCACCTCTGGGTTAGTGCTCCCCAATACGCTCTCGATATCGTTGATCGTATTCAAAAGAGAGCGATTAGGATTATAAATGACCCGTCCTTAACTTCTCACATACAGTCCCGTGAGTATAGAAGGATGGTTTCAGTTCTTTCTTTATATTATCGTTATTAGAACGGCTATTGTGCTGCTGAATTATATTCGTTGATACCATCTCGGCTATCTTTGCGAGAAACACTCGGTTCGCTCATTCACATCATCAGTATGCAGTACAAATCTCCACTTGTCGTACCAAACGGGCGCAATCCACATTTTTCTACACGGCTTCTAAACTCTGGAATGATCTCCCTAGTTCCTGTTTTCCTCTCACTTATGATATGAGAAAATTTAAGGTAGCTGTTCATAGGCATCTATTGGCAATTCATTATCCCTCTATCCATCCTCCTAAGTGTTCCTGAGTGCTTTAGCACGATAGGCCAAATTTAGGCTGTTCAGGTCCACAATCACAAAAAAAAAATAAAAAAAAAATTATTCGGAATTTGCCGAGTTGATATTTCGGGATTTTCATTATGCACATATTCCTCATTGCCATTACTCTATTGTTTTCGAGATAGCACGAGTTTTTAAAAGCACCATATTCTTTGAGGTTAATTACTAACTTGCTGAATGCTCTTTTATTGGGCTGCTTCCTTTCAGGATACTTGTTCAAATACAGGCGCTCTGCTGTAATGCAATTTTGATTGCTGAAGCTTTGCTTGCTTACTTTTCTGCATTTGAAAATCCTGCTTCCATATTTTATTAATAAATTAACTATTAACGAAGATTAGTACAGCCTACCTTCCTAATGTGAGTCAGAGGTTAAAAGACATCTAGATACTAATCTAAAACATCTA
Organism: Vesta saturnalis; assembly: GCA_036346205.1. Lineage (NCBI taxonomy): Eukaryota > Metazoa > Arthropoda > Insecta > Coleoptera > Lampyridae > Vesta > Vesta saturnalis. Next base: position 4,857,587 of record JARFJB010000799.1, read on the forward strand.
GTGGGGAACACCACCCGACGTTCCAACCTACAAAATGAAAATTAAAAAAAATCAAATAATTTTAATAACAATTTTTGTTGAAATAATTATGCAACCTCTTTTATAGGAAGTTCATTACGAAAATAGGCAACATTGTAAAAACCAAAAAAAACAATAATCTATGTCAAACAGACGTTTAAAACTTGTCAGACAGAGGTTAATAGACATCTAGATGCCAACTTAAACACTTAAAAGAAATGAAATAATTTTAATTTAATTGTGCAAACTTTTTTTTATACGTTCATAACGAAAACAGGCAACATTGTAGAAACAAAAAGAATAATCTATGTCAGAATGATGTTTAAAATTTCATGATTCATGGTTCTCAGATAGAGATTAATAGACATAATACATGTTAACTTAAAACAAAATTCCAAAGCCCCCGCTTCTGTAAGATATCAATAATACTGTTTAACCAGTTTCATTCGTATTTAAGACTTACCTTGCGTTATATTAAGAAACTTTATACAGAAAAGATATGTAAAATTAAATTTTCTTTAAAAAACATGTCTACACTTAGTTACTATAAAATTAATCGTATTCAGATATTGCAAATTTGTTTTGCCGTTAAATTACGCGCCATATCAAAGAATTGCATAGAACATAATTAATCGTTATGTTTAAAGTCTGTATCTAGGTATTTTTATATCTTTGGAATATGCAGCTGTTTAGCCATAGTGGAAAAAAATCGATTGCATAACCTTCTATACCTACATATGTATATGTAGGTTGGAAGGTAATATTATGTATAAAAAATCAGTACCGGATTTAAAAAAACGAAGTTGATGATGGTTACTCGAAAACGAAACGTCGGATTCCAATTTTCTGCATGCCATGTTAAAGAACGTTAAAAAGTAACTGTGGAAGGTTCTCTTACTTTTTATTTAACATCTACCACAAAGTAACAATTTGTCAAAAACGAAATCTTGATTTTTTGTCGCATAACTACGCAACGGTTCGGAATTTCGTCAATTTAAAAATGTCATTTTACTAAACTCAAAAATGCCCAACTTTTCTCCCATTTAACCGAAACTATGTCTTACAGTTTCCGAAATTCTTATAGCGGCCCTCCTTATCGTGGACACAGTGTATACACAAGAAATAAAGTACAACTGAATAACATGATTTAGAAAATATGGGAAGAAGAATAGCGTAGCGACAACAAGAGCACATATATACGCCATAAAAAAGAAAAACCGTATCCAAAGCTAAAAGGAAAAAGATCGTAATAATCACTAGATTGAGGATAGGATACAATGTAATAACTCACATTTATTAACAAAAACAGACAGAACAAGCTGCAACTTTTGTACACGAATACTCACCGTTAGGAATGTACAGGGTGTCCAGAAACTCTACGGACAAACATTGCGTAGTGATTCTAGACCCAAAAATAGAAAAAAAAGTTCACATAAACCCAGGTCCGGAAACGCTTCGTTTAGGACCTACAGGGTGTGAAAAAATTTTATTTTCCTCGGTTTTATGTTAATTTGAAATTTTGGACGCTGTATCAACAAGACTAACAACAAATATCATAAATACATTTGTGTAGCTAAGCAACAACTTGTCATTTTGTTTTAGTCAAAGCCTGCTGAAATGGCAAGGGGTTCAATAGCTGGTTAAATAAATTAAACTGTTCATCAACCAATATCTCGAAAGCATACCACTGTAGATGCCTGCGATACCTTCAGAAATAATGTGGGAATATGTTCACGGATTCGTCGCTCATTATCAAAACGAGTGAGGTTATGTATCAAAACAGATGGTCATCATGTGGAACACCTTTTGTAACATTTACTTTTTTTAGTTTTATATTTATTTCTTCATTTTCGTTCTTAAATTCAAAGTTAAAATGAAAATGCAAACATACGTTACTTTGATTTTTAATTCCAATTAGCTAAGGATTATAGGGAATTAAATTGAACTGTTCATCAACCAATATCTCGAAAACGGTTGATCTGAGAGGCATCGACCAAGTATACCTTTTTTGCTTAGAACTGAAAAGGGAACGAAATAATTCAAACGGAACGTCAATATACCGGGTGGTAAAATAGTTAAGGTCAATTAACTTTTAGCACACCACTGTAGATGGCGCCCTCTGCAGGCAGCATCAAAATCAATAAAATATTTAAGTTTCTCGACCACAAAACCCCCGTGCTCCAAATTTCAGGACCATATTCAAATTTGTTTGCAAAATATCGCCATAAAACCGAAGAAAATAAAATTTTTTCACACCCTGTAGGTCCTAAGCGAAGCGTTTCCGGACCTGGGTTTATATGGACTTTTTTTCTTATTTTTGGGTCTAGAATCACTACGCAAAGTTTGTCCCTAGAGTTTCTGGACACCCCGTATTTGCATACAGCTCCAACCAATAAGAATTGGGCTAAAATTTAGCTTTGCGATTAATGTTGAATTTGATGAACATCGCACAAATGTATTCATAATGTGCAAAAGTGGCTCAAAATTTTACTGAAATTATTAGGATCGCAGAATTTCACAGGGTTTAAATTCAGAATGTTATGCTTGTTAATTGTACAGGGTGTCCCAACGATAGAGTAAAGTAAGTTTATGCTTAAATAGAATTATTTGTGTAAATATTGTATGGACCATGGGGTAGAGGTAAGAAGTGTGCATTTTTTTAAAATATTGGAAGTTATACAGGGTGTGCCAGAAAAGCAGGACGTGAAAAAGTATGATTTTTTTAAATAGAACACCCCGTATTTGATTTTAGTTTTTAATTCTACGTGTCCATACAAACATATTTTGTCATACAAAAGATTGGCTGAAAGTTTTTAGTTCTTGAGATATTCGCGTTTAAAGATTATTATGGTCATTTTCGTGGGGTTGATGAATGGGCAATTGTTCCGTTATTTCACAATAAAAAAAATTGATATTTCGTGTGAAAAATGAGTGATATTATACTAACGTTTAGACCGAGTAGTATTTCTAATTTTCTCAACAGGGTGTTTGTTATAACCATTCAAATTTGAAAATTCCCAAATTAAAAAAAATCAGTTTTTTTTAATTGCACACCCTATATATTTTTATTTCATTTTATTCGGGATTAAAAAATCATTTTTGTCAAATATATCCTATATCTATCTTTGATAGTTTTCGAGTAATTTCGATTTTTTCACACTAGCTACTTTATTTTCGATAACATTGCATTGCATGGATCTTGGTAGCCATGGAAAATAATAATTGCGTTACTAAGATACAAAGGTTTCCTACTTGTCAAAATAAACACATATTAAATTTGTCGTTTTCGAATTTAACTTGTTATCAATTCTTGTATCAATTATGGATTATTCGACAAATGAATTAATTGATATGATATACGTGTTGGGCGAGGCTGAAAAAAACGCTTTATTAGCACAACGAATCTACAAAATGAAATATCCTGAACGTCGATTACCTACTACTGTTGGCTTGGAAAATTTGATGGATAGATTTGATTCTAGCGGTAGTGTTAAATACTTCAAACGTAAAGTTGTTAATAAAAGGGCAGCTAATGAAGAAAAAGAACTTGAAATATTATTAAATATTCAAGAAAATCCCCAAGTGAGTTCTAGAACATTAGCGACGATATGTGGTACCTCCAAATCAAACGTGAATCGAACAACGCTGAAGTATAAGTACCATCCCTGTCACATTGAGCTTCATCAAGAATTGCGAGAAGAGGATTTTGCAAGACGAATTGAATTCTGCAATATCATTAATCAACGGCTGCAATTAAATAACAACTTTTTGTGCTCCATAATGTTTTCCTATGAGGCGACGTTTAAAAGTAATGGGGCTGTAAATTGGCATAATATGCACTATTACGCCATTGATAATCCATTTTGACTACGAGAAGTTCAAAACCAAAATCATTGGTCACTAAATGTGTGGTGTGGTATACTTAATGACCAAATTATCGGTCCCTATTTTTTTGATGATCCATTAACGGGCCGCAGCTATTTGCATTTCTTACGTGAAGAATTGCCTGTGTTACCTGAGGATATCAATTTAGAAGGACGACTAAATATGTGGTTGCAACAGGATGGTTCACCTCCACATTTTTATCGGGACGTAAGGGAATTCTTGAACCAGCAATACCCGGAGAAATGGATAGGACGTAATGGCTTTATATTATGGCCACCCAGGTCATGCGATTTAACTCCACTGGATTTTTCCTATGGGGATACATAAAAGATCGGTGTATATTATTAAACCTACAACAAGGGAGGACATGAAAAATAGAATTCGCGAAGCTTGTCGCACAGTGGCCCTCTTATGTTATCCGAAGTGAGACAGAACATGAGAAAAAGGCTCAATATGTGTATTCAGCAAGAAGGCCGTCTATTTGAGCATTTACGAAGACGCAATGTTGAATAATTATTGAATTACTGTTTCTCATTAATAAAAACTGTTAATATTCTCGCTTAGGTGGTTTGTTTTATTTCGTCGCAATTGTTTTCCATGGCTACCATGATCCACAATAATGTTATAGTATCGTATGTAACGTAGCTAGTGAGAAAAATCGAAATTCCTCGAAAACTATCAAAGATAGATATAGGATATATTTGACAAAATGATAGATTTTTAATCCCGAATAAAATGAAATAAAATATATAGGGTGTGCAATTAAAAAACTGATTTTTTTAATTTGAGAATTTTCAAATTTGAATGGTTATAACAAACACCCTGTTGAGAAAATTAGAAATACTACTCGGTCTAAACGTTAGTATAATATCACTCATTTTCACACGAAATATCAATTTTTTATTGTGAAATAACGGAACAATTGCCCATTCATCAACCCCACGAAAATGACCATAATAATCTTTAAACGCGAATATCTCAAGAACTAAAAACTTTCAGCCAATCTTTTGTATGACAAAATATGTTTGTATGGACACGTAGAATTAAAAACTAAAATTAAATACGGGGTGTTCTATTTAAAAAAATTATACTTTTTCACGTCCTGCTTTTCTGGCACACCCTGTATAACTTCCAATATTTTAAAAAAATGCACACTTCTTACCTCTACCCCATGGTCCATACAATATTTACACAAATAATTTACTTAAGCATAAACTTACTTTACTCTATCGTTGGGACACCCTGTACTACCTCTTGGTATTAAGTATGTAAATAACTCTGTTTTAATTAATTTTCTTAAATTAAATTTAACGAAGGAATGAAATTTTTGATAATTACAAATAAATTATACTTAGGAGAATTGAAACAGGCAACATCTTTTACAAAAAAAATGTGCTGTACTCTTAAAAGATTAATTGATTACTAATTATGGTTGTATTTTAATATTCCTAATTAAAAAATTATTATCGATGAATAAGATATTATTTTGTAATTGTAACTAGTCAAATTTGTGGATTATTTTCAGAATTATCTTTTAGTTTTTGATAAAAACTAAACACCCTATTTAGATTATCAATTAAGAGATTTGGAATTTTACTCACAATTGAAAACAAATTAATAGTTATCTTAATTACAATATAATTAGTTTAAGTAATATATAAAAAAAATTTTACGTATGGTCAGTATCAATTCTTCATTTCTCTCTTAAAAATGAAAACCGTTCATTTGGTAAGTTGTTTTTGAATTAGTTTGGAAAATAAATGTTTATGTTGTAGTTCACCATTGTTTTGGCACTTTTGGCCGCCGCATTTGCTGTGCCATCAGCACGACCATCACCATATCCAGCACCTAAACCACAATATTGGGGCAATTACGGATATTACGGTGGTTACGGAGTTCCATATGGTAAGATTGTAGTTTTAAGTTCAGAAAACTTTACAAAAGCATTGGTTTTTGCTAGGTTACGGTTATGGATACTTTTAGTCATCCAGATTCAAAATTCAGGACCTCAATGTAAAAAAAAGTGAAATAAATGATTAATACAGATCTTTAAGCCCTTTAATTAAGAATACCTCACCATACACCATACATTAATATTTTTTGTAAACACCACTATATTAAAATACACGTGACCAAAGGACCACAATTGACTCAAGTAGGATCTTGTTACGACAGTATCTTGAAACAGTGTCCCTTTTTCTCAACGATAGTCTTAAGTTTGTCGGTATTAGAAACTATAATAGGTGTTGACCTAGATAGCTTAGATACTCACATACCACGCCTATATCTAAGTACGGCTCCTTCTGCACGCAGGTGGGTTGCCAAGCATTTGAGTGCTCTACACGATGCTTTTAACGCCTTTCTTGTGGCAGCAGTCACTATTCCCAATACTGTGTATCCTTATCCAAGCCAAAGTGTTAACACCTGCAATGGCTTTCACCTAAGTTACAGTTTCAACTTCGAGAAAAATAAAAACCTCTTTCCTCACCTTCCAAAGCTACCGATATCACCCCCTTCAATGCTTAGTACATTAAAACTAAACCCAAGGCACCTGACGTATAACAATTCCTCCACATCGAGCTTTTCCTCCAATCAATCTCTCTCTTCTCTCTCTCTCTCTCTCTCTCATAAAATCTCCCCATAAAAGCGTAAAGAAATAATAACAAAGGTTGATTTGAAAGCAAAAAGTTTGTTTCAAACCGGCGCTCCTGTTTCGCCTTGGTGAAAAACTGATTTGCGTCTACAAACTCTAAACTTCTTCTCTACCGATCGTAACTACACCCATAACTACAAACAACTGGAAATAGGAACTATTAATCCACATAGCGTTAGATGGAAAGTACTCCTCATTAAGAACCAACTGACAAACAACAAAATTCAGATACTATCAATAACAAAGACAAAACTATCTTCACGAAATACTCTAAACATAATAACGCATCAAACATACAATAATCAACCGAACTACAGCACTCTTCGTCTAAAATAGATGCTAGTTACCACACGGTCAATTCGCATCCGACGTTGCACATGCTTATTAAAATAAGCAGGTTGCCAAACTAACATAATACTGAAATCAACAGGTTCTTGTAACAGGTAAATTGGCTGAAAAATGGCTTCTAACAATTACACCTACCATAAACTAACTCTTAAAATCGATACAAACGGCGCTACTCTAATTAAAACTTATTTGAAATAATTACAAGTAGCTTTAATTAAAAATATTTAACCAATTCCCTTACATTGATATTTTTTGTACACACCATTACATTAAAATACAAATGTCCAAAAGTCTACAATTGGCACACATAGGACCTTTGCAGATATTAAAACAGTTCAGAGTATCTTGAAAGAGCCGCATTACATCTCTCTGACAATACGTCCAAAGTATTCTAATGTAATACACTCTCCTGCATACGATCAAAAATTCAACGTGACTTAGCAATGATTGGACTTTTTTGAGAGCAGGCTCAAAGGGTGACATTTGTACCAACCTCGGAGAGCCTTATGAATCAAAGCCGGTGTTTTAATTTAAGTGTTTCCCTTTTTTCATCGATAGTCTTAGGTCTGTCTGTATTAGAAACTATAATAAGCATTGACCTACGTTCCTTAGGTACTAAAACCTCAAGCCCAATATCCAAATACTGTTCTATCTGCACACACCACCAAGCAGTCGAGTACCCTACCCGATCTTTTCAACGCTCTTCTTGTCTCAATACTGTATATCGTTATCCTTACCAAAGTGTACCAACTGCAGTGGCTCTCGCCTACATTACAGTTTCGAAAAGGACTAATAGCTCTTGCCTCACCATCTAAAGCTGCCGCAAGCAATGAAGAAGCAACCTTGGTAGCAAGGCGTTTTTAAACCGGTGCGTGTATATGCTCATAACTACAATGAACTTGCAATGGGGAAGTGCTGTTAATGTTAGATGTCGTATCTGTTTATAATACAATAGGCGTTCTAAAAATTAACAGTTAATTCACATTAAATAAAGCACATTAGGAGCCCAAACAACTGTCAAAAGCGATGAGTAAGTATGTTGTGTAATAATGGTTGCTAATTCCCAATTAATCAGTTAAGTTTGTGGGTACATAACCTCGTTAGGTGCACCGACAGATCATGACCCAACTAAATTTATGTTGAACAACCTACGAAGCCAGTACTACACTTCCAGCTGTAATTTGCCCAGAAGCGAACTACGTTTAAAGTAATTAAAATGGTATTAAGCAACCGTTTATATATCCGGGGCTCCATCATGAATTAAATAAAATAAAAACTCGCCGGTAAGTTGGTATTTAAGAGCACCGATGCGTCCTACTTGACATATTCTTAGTGTTCCTTGAGTGAGAAACGGAACCGATCGTGGAGTAACCCCTTGAGATATCTTCGAGATGGCTGTCGAAGAGCACCGTTCAATACTCAGATTGAGAAAGAACTGCTAACCGCTTATTTATGACTCCAGGTTTCGAGGAGTATCTCGCGTACAGGTGAAAGGCTCAATGTCCAGAAGGATAAGAGCCAAGGCCAAAAAAAACCAAGAGAATTAAATGTTTTAGGTACGAGACGAGCAATGGCAGAAATTGCATTTAGCTAACTAATCACCTGAAAAGTGTAATAACTGTAGATACGAGAAAGTAGGTAGCTATTAAGAAACCTTTTCTATCCGTAATAAAACGAAAACTAAATTATTTAATTAGTATAAATGTTTAAATTTTTTCTGAGATTCACAACTACCGCAATCCTGAATGTAACTTTACAATAAAGGTTTTGTAACAGCAGAAAATCGTCTCAAAATGTGTAATTGCTTAAACGCGCCTGGGCCACAAAAATGGGGTTGTTGAAGAAGACCAAAAGGAAAATCAGCTGATACCTTTCCTCATTTTAACCAATAAAAATGTTATTCGCGATCTAACTTTTAAATTGCGGCGTAAACGTCGATTATTTTACGCGGCGCTGACACCTCTTCTCGACTCGTACCAAACGTACAGTGTTGCCTACTAACAAGCATGAGAAATTCTTAAATTTAAAAACTTACAAAATTTAGTGTAATCGTCTGGGTATATGAGCATTTCAGGAAACCAGATTGTCGAGTACAAAACCATTTAAAGAAATAAATTAGCTTGCAACATTACATATAACATAACTAAAAAGAAATGCAGGTAATACTCAGCAAAGATACAGCAGAGACCGGTTGGAAACTCCATGGCCGATTTATTCCAAAATCTTCCTAGAGGATCCAATGGTGGAACGAAGAGCGCCCATCTTCAACACAACTAGAACGAATATCAAACTTGAGACTGAATACTAACCGTCGCATGCATAATCATCAGTAAAAATAGGATAGTCCAACGCCTCAATATGCGAAGGCTGCGACTCCTGCTCACATAATCACCTGTCAGGTATTAGTTAAGGCGAAAACATTCCTACTTGAAAAAGAAAGTTTAAGGTGTAGAATGTGAAGAAAACGTATTTCAACAAAATCTTGGGCTGTGTAAAGGAAATAGGATCTTTGAGGTGTAGAATTTACTCGCGAACAATAGGCCCATAGGCCCCAGTGCAGACACCACAGAGGAAAAACAAAGACGTAGGTAATAATTTTCTTTAAAACAGTAATTACACTGCACTCAATCGGTATCTATACAATCTCTTACAACTCTTGTGCGGAGTCGTAATCTCTGAGATAAACACAAGCAGTACACTTCCGCATTGGTAAATTTAAACGTTTATTTGTGTATTCAACGATCATGCTTCATGTTGTAGATAACTGATCGAGGCATTTAGTTATTGCCTTTGTATTTTTTAGAATTCATACACTATCTTTAGTGAACTAACTACTTTGTAGTGTGTACATCAGTTGCCGCACCTAGAAGTTTGTAATTTTAAACTAGAAAGGCGCTATTTCTTGGATATTTACCGATAATATTTCACATAAATTATTTCTATCGCCTATGCCTATGAGTAAGCTGCAGTTATGCTTTTCAGATTTTATGCGCTTGTAGTAACGCTTCATGTTGCAATAAAATAAGGATTTAGAAGTTATATTTGTATGTTATAGTGAGTGCTCGATAAATAAATTGTGGTTTGTTTCATTACTAGCCCTTAACCCGGAATTATCTATAATCATGACTATTTACTTTTTACGTTAGTATAATTAAGCTAATCATTTTTTATTTGACCCTTGGGAATGGATGTTTACCGCAATCAGCTTGTGCATTATGTAATTAAACATTTTTTATATAGATTTATACCAATTATAATTGTAATTATAATTTTCTTTTACGAGGAGGGAAAATCCTTCACGGACACCACCGTGGGGTGGTAGTGTGGGATTCCCCTTTATTAGACATACCCATTAAAAACACGTCCTCGGCACATTAGCTACTAACGCTATTGCGCTTAGACCTATATAATCAAGTATTTATTGCTTTAATGATATCTTAGATAACGTACAGGTTAGTATATACATTTCACTCACAACCTATTTTAACTAATTACACTTTCTTATAGACGCCTGTTGCTTTTAGGTAATTGATTGTGTTTGCTATTGGGTCTAACTGTACTAAATTATTTCTTAGGCTCTCCTCCAGATGGTGTTGCTGCCTCCCTGCATGATAAGTGGGGCAATCAAAGATAATATGTGACAATTAGCCTGATATCGCATGTAACGCATGAAGGATTATCTTCTCCTTTCAAGAGATGCTCGCGAGTAAGTGCTGTATGACCAAGACGTAATTGGTGTAGTTTAGTAAGTTCGTTTCGTGGCATATCAACACATAACTGAGGTGTACGAACATCTGGTTTTATAAGTGACAGGTGAGTATCAATATGCTACCATTTTTCCTGCCAACTCAGTAATATTTCTTGTTTCAGACCATCTCTAGCTAATTGATGTTGTTGCTTGATAGCAGGCATCTCTGCCCACGGAGGTACATCACGTGAGGGTTCTGGTAGTATGGGGGGCATGCGTTCATGCCCAATAACCTGCAAGCATTCAAGAAAACGTATCCCTGCTGGACGGGTAATTGTTCTCCTATTTGCATATATCTTTATATTCGGGATCACTCGCACGACAACAACTTGTAGCTCGGATTGGATATATACTAGTTGGCATCTGACATCTTTCAGAACCAGTGTTACAACAACACCGCTTGCCCGTTGTTGCAGACAAGCGTCCTTCCGGGCAACATGATAGACCTTCAAGGCGTATGAGTGTCCTGGTGATGACTCTCCTGAATGCATAGGCACATTGGCTGTGCTCTTGTACTATTATCGCTGGACAAGTCCTCTACAGTTCCATTGTTCAAATTCTCTGATTAGAGAGATTGAGTAGTTGGGGTTTAATGTGAGGGGTACGCCGTCACTCGTACCAATTGTAGACTAGACCTCACAACCCTGTTGAGTAATTGAATAAAAGATGAGATTCATTCAAAGACTAATTTATTTGATACTATTTACACTTTATATACAACTTTTTACATGACGTATTTTATCGTTTGAACTAGTTAGTAGGTCATGTTTTATTCATTTAAGCGCCTTTTTGTGCTTAATAGTTATAATGCACATAGTATATGTGTAATTTCAACCTTACACACTTTTGTATCAGCACAATTGTCGCAATAATTAACCTGCTCTATATTCAGTTTTGCTTACGATTCGTTTTACGTATTTCTTAATTGTTAATTCTACTTATATTTCTCAACTTATTGCTAAATATAAAATTACTAAAATTATTAACATTATTAAAATACCCTGTTTAATCTGCAAGATTAAATATCCTGGCGGGCCCGAAGTTCATGTTCAATTGCAGATTGAACATTCTGCCGCGACGAGGGCAGAATGGCGTAGGCAGGGATGGCGTAAAGTTGTTCCATCTGGAATCTTTCTTCCATCTTGGTACCTTTAGTTCTTCTATAGCTTTTAATTTATCCCGGAACTTCACCCATTTTGATGCTATGTTGTCAGGTACTTTTTGATCCCATTTGATCGCGCTTATCCATAATTCTTGTATTATTAGTTTGGCTGTTATGGTTATTGGACTGACCCACCCTAGCGGGTCGAAGATTTTCGCTGTTTCTGAAAGTATGCTTCTTTTTGTTAATGTTTTGTTGTTGACTGCTACCTTGAATTGAAAGCTGTCTTGATCTGGTAGCCATCTCACTCCTAGGAATTTTCTTGATTCGTTTTGGTTGATATCCAGTGGTTCCGACGTTTCTTTTTCTTCTTTCCATAGTTCTGTGTGATTTTCTGCCCATTTTCTTAACGTAAACCCTCCTTTCGCTGATAATGTGATTAATTCTTCCTGTAACGTTTTTGCGTCTTCTATTGTTGGGGTTCCAGTTAACAGGTCGTCCACGTAATAATCTTTCAGTGCTACTGCTGATGCTTGCGGGTAATTGTTTTCTTCATCTTGGGCTAGTTGCTGTAATGTCCTTACCGCTAGGTAAGGTGCGGAAGCTGTTCCATATGTAACGGTTGTAAGTTGATACTCTTTGATTGGTTCCCTTGGTGTGGTTCTCCACAGGATAGTGTGGTATTTGTAATCTTCTTTGTCAAGTTTGATTTGACGGTACATCTTCTCTACGTCAGCCATGAGCACGTAGCGATGTTTTCTCAATCTAACTAAGAGGTCCCATAGATCCTGTTGTAATCTTGGCCCTACGTGCATCATCTCGTTTAAACTCTTCCCGTTGGAGTCCTTAGATGATGCCTCAAATACTACTCGCAGCTTAGTCGTTGTATTGGTTTCTTTCATAACTGCCTGATGTGGAATGTACACCCTGTCTTCCTTTGGGTTGGTGGCTAGTTTCATGTGCCCTAGTTGGAGGTATTCGTCCATGAATTTTTTGTAACCTGTCTTCAACTTGTTGTCTTTTAAAAATTTCTTCTCTAGCTGTAGTAATCTTGCGACTGCCAATGGTCTTGAGTTTTCCAGTGTGTCTGGATCTTTTTTGAATGGTATTTTTACTGTGTAAGTTCCATCCGGGTTCCTCACCGTGGTTCGTTGGTAATGTTCTTCACACTCTTCATCTTGTTGGGACATTTCCACTGCCCTTGGAATTTCCTCGAGTTCCCAAAATTTTTCTAATTGCGTTTCTTCTTCTCGTGATACCATACTGACTATCATCACTTCTTCTTTATTTTCGGGGCTGCATGCTTCCTTAACTTCTTTGGTTGATGCGTGCGTTGCCGATTTTGTTTGCTGGTGTGTTGCAGGTTTTTTGTATTCCGGGTGTAGTAATGTGTGGTGCGGGTACTGACACGTTGTGCACCGCCGTATTGCGTGGCATCTGATGTTGGAACTGTGGTCCATGCAATTGAAACATAGACGTTTTTCTTTCACGAATGTGATCCTGGCTTGTGTTGACAACCCTTTGAATTTGATGCAGTCACCCAACTTGTGATATTGGTTGCAGTAGACGCATGCTTGCCGTTTATTCTGCCACTGGGGGTTCCAGTGGGGCTGTCCTCTTGTGGTAGTATGGTGTGATTTTCTTGCCTGGGACATCGCTTCCATTGACTGGAATCTTAGTTTGAGGAATTCCATTACTTCCTCCATTAGTGGTATTTCATTTGGTGCTTTCAGCGATTGTTCGAATAGTTTGTTTGTCTCTGCGTCCCATTTTCTTGCTACTATGTGGACAATAAGAGGACCCCAGGAGGCTGTTTCTACTCCTAGGTTCTTTATTGCTTCCAGACACTCATGAGTGGTGTCATGCAGACGCCTTATTGCACCTGCATCTTGTTCTTGGATAGTGGGAAAGTCTAGAATTTTGTCTATTAAAACTTCTACCATTAACCGTTTGTTGTTGTATCTGCTCTCGAGAATTTCCCATGCTGTTTTGTAATTGCATTCTGCTATTTGAAGGTGTTGGATTAGTTTTGATGCTTCTCCTGTGACGTTGCTTTTAAGGTACTGCATTTTTTCTATTGTTGTCACCGTTTTGTTGGAGTGTATTATTTTGTCAAACAGGTCTTGGAATGTCATCCAATTTTCATAGCCACCGCTGAACATAGGTAGCTTTATTTCTGGCATCTTGATGCTACATGCCTTATCTCCAATCATTTGTATTTTGTCTCCGAGTTCGATGCTTATTTGGTCACACCATTGTTCGGTTTTCTCGAACTCGCTCTTTGAAAAATAGTTGTCCTGATGTTTTGTTTCATGTACCTTGATGTGTTCGTGCAGGTCTTCATTGCAGTCCATTAACGCTGAATCTTGTCTTGCCATAACTTAAGTTGGACCGTGTTTTCTTCTTTCTTCAATCTTTCTTCTACTTGTTGTAATAGAGCACCTAGTTGTTGTATCTTGATCTCTTGTCGTTTCAATCGCTGTTCTTGTTCTTTATCGACCCCATCGTCTTCTTGCGAGGTGGTTGTTAGCTTCTTTTCCAGTTCTGTTAGATAGTTCTTAATGTGATTATATAGTTTACCCAATTTTTCAAAGTATTCTGACGTGTGGTAGTCATGATCATCTATCCGCAGTTTGGATATTTCATTATGTGTGCTGTTCGCATCTTCCCACCATGTTTCCAAAGCATTGCTAAGTTCATTAATGTACACCTTGTTCTTCCGTGCCGCCGCATCTTTCTTCATATTTGTAAACATCTTCTCCATAGCCTTGCCAATTTCATTTTGGGTGTTGGCCAATTTGTTTATTTTCTCCATTTTTCGCTTTGAGTCTTGTGTTATTTCTTATTTATAAAGCTTGATTTTCTTACCCACTGTCGATATGTTTCTTCTTTCCTATAAGGGGCGTAAATCCTTATAGTTGACAGAGGTAGACTTGCTGCTGTAACTTCTTTTGGCGGTGGTGGTGAATTGAATGTAGCTGGTGGTGTTGATGTCTTCAATAGGCTGATGTTCAATAGCTGCTGCTGTTGGTGGTGGACGATGTTTACTGGTTGCCGATGTTGGTGGCTCGAAGGACCATGTTCAATTCTACTGGTTGCCGATGTTGGTGGCTCGAAGGACCATGACTAATTTTACTGGTTGCCGATGTTGATAGCTCGAAGGACCATGTTCAATTCTCTGATTAGAGAGATTGAGTAGTTGGGGTTTAATGTGAGGGGTACGCCGTCACTCGTACCAATTGTAGACTAGACCTCACAACCCTGTTGAGTAATTGAATAAAAGATGAGATTCATTCAAAGACTAATTTATTTGATACTATTTACACTTTATATACAACTTTTTACATGACGTATTTTATTGTTTGACCTAGTTAGTAGGTCATGTTTTATTCATTTAAGCGCCTTTTTGTGCTTACTAGTTCTAATGCACATAGTATATGTGTAATTTCAACCTTACACACTTTTGTATCAGCACAATTGTCGCAATAATTAACCTGCTCTATATTCAGTTTTGCTTACGATTCGTTTTACGTATTTCTTAATTGTTAATTCTACTTATATTTCTCAACTTATTACTAAATATAAAATTACTAAAATTATTAACATTATTAAAATACCCTGTTTAATCTGCAAGATTAAACATCCATTGTACGACTTTGTTCATTGTGGTAGATAAATAAATGTATAGCTATAATTTTTGGACGAGCACAAAATAAATTAATTAACATATAAGTATATAGATGAAGAACAAGAAAGAGTATGTAAACAAACAATACACTAATATAAAAATATCACAGATAGATGTCAAGTAATATGTCACAGCTCTTAATCCTTTTGTGATCCACCGCCAGCTAGTTGCTGGGAAGACACAGCAGGTGTTTCAGTAGGCAATCTAGGTTTCCCCTTTGGCCAGCCTTTCGTCTTTTTCTTCTGCTGACACTTGCTAATTTCAGGGTGCTCAACAATAGATGCCTCACTTGTAGAGAACGCACTTCTACCCCGCCTCTCCGTCTCAACAGTCATCGCCTCTGATCTTGTGCTTACACTAGATTCCGACCCATTTCGGGTACGGAGTGTACTAGTGATTGGCGATGCTATAGTTTCACCAGGCTTGGGCACCTGAGTTATCACTTTAGGTACAAAGGTTCCCTTCGGGGCTTTTAACAGTTCCGGAACGAACTCTTTGACGAGCGAGCTGATTTCCGGTTTCTTTTGTAAAGCTTGTGAGTACACTACTCCCTGAATCGGGAGACGTATCACTACCAGTTTCTTAACTTCGAGGTAGCTAATGTTGTCACTAGCTTTAACTTCTTGAATATCAACCTCCTGCTTGTACACAGGATATGCTTGCGATCGTGCAGAGTGGTTGCCTCCACAATTTAAACATTTAATAGGTTCTTTACAAGGAGATCCTTCATTCAGGGACTGACCAAAAATGCAGACTTGATCAGAATTGCACCTAAGGGAATCGAAGGTAAGTACGTGGTTTGGCGTATCTCTCAACACGCCGTCCCTCCTTGACTTAAGTCTTCGAACTTCAATTACCTTTTGTTCTGCTAATTCTGTCCTAATGTCGTCTTCATTGCAATTCAGCAGGTCAGGGCAGTAGATAACAATGTGGTACAATATTTACTTGAAACCCTAAGAACGAAGTAGTTACTCGCATTGTGCGAGATTGCTTTTCCGCTCGAGTTCCTACTAAAATGCTATCCCTGATCTTTTTCACGGTCTTTAGCTCACCGAACAAACCATATAGCACCTTACTTATCAAAAAAGGGCTCACCTTATCAAAGTTGAGCCCATCTTTCCTTTTCAGGACCAGGTACCGGGACAAGCCCGGCTAAATGTGGAAACTAAATAGCCGTGCAACTCGATGGAAAGTATGTGATAAACAATTCGCGACCTACACCCATTTTAACTTAATGGTAGCAGGATGATATTAAAGTTCAGCGATACGGGTCTTATGCCTTGACAGCCGGCAGATGGAATTAATGCAAGTTTTTAATAAAATTTTAGATTCTAAATATACGCCTGCAGAGCCAATCCATAGTCAGATGTATCTTAGTAAAAATTTGCAGAGTTAATAGCCGTAGTACTATTTGTACCAAACATGAAAAAAATATTATCTTCAACTAGATGGCAAACAAAAGTAGCAGTAGCAATACGAAGAGGGAAGAAACATACAAATTCAGAACAATACTCAGCAACGACGAAGTTCAAAGTTTCTGTTGAGGAAAAGGACCAGACGATATCTACATATAACACTTGCCAAGGGTAAGTTGGTTTAGAGAAAGCGAGCCGAGAAGAATAGATTGTACAACTTTATGCGTTGAAGAAATACCAACCCAGCGATAGAGGTTTGCACATCATAATAATTCAAAGAAATTCTAGCAACCGTTTTCGTTTCCGGACTTAGATCCTATTTGAGGCCTAAACACTTTCTAGAGCGAAAAATATTTGGTCCTCTTGCTTCGTTGTCAATGGCTTAGACAGGAGACGACAATCTAAAGCTCAGGTGGTCCAAGTAAATGGCATCAAAAGATGAAAATCTAGCAAAGAATTAACACATTTCCAAAAGTAGATTCCTATAATTAACTGTTGGGACACCTTGAAACTACCAAGGTGCCATTAGTAACTCTGATTATACAATAATTTGTAATAAAGTTTGATCCAAAATGCGGAATTTACTACCATTAGCGTGAGAACAGAAAGAAAGGTCACCCACACTAAAATATCGCGGTATTTTTTTACACTTGAGAACACTATATTTGACTCCTTTGCTTCATTTGTTCATTGAAAATGGCTTTCATGAACTCAAAACGACATTTTTTTAAGAAGGAGCGTGCTATAACACAGAAACAAAAGAGTGAAAGACACGAGCAGTAAATAAGAACAGTTCTTTTTGGACGTCGGTAGGTGCGTCTCTAGATTGGAGTTCATGGCGCAGCGCAGATCGGTTAACATATAGTTTCTACATCATACTACAAATAGAGATAAGTAAATAAACGAAGTGAAGAAGCTGAATGCGTTTGCCTGGGCCACGGCAAATCGGACGGTTTCCCTGACGGACTGAATTAGTGGAGCAACTGCTGACAGTCGGGAAGTTCCGCAACGGGCTACTCTAACGTATCCTGGCGTGGAAGGCTTCCCGGTTTCCAACTACAAGGGGTGCCTGACAACGAGTTCCCACCGACAGATAACCGTCGTGCTCTCTTTCCAAACCTAGCTCCAACTAGTGACGATTAGGATATAGAGGTAATTGGGTGTACCCGGACGCGCAACGTCGTGGGTGCCGGCCCTCTAAGATATGGGAGAACCCTCGATGTTTACTCCAGTGCGAATTGGAGTATTATTCGTTGGGGTTTTAACGGAACTTTCCTTTGATGTTATATAGCCATTGCCTTTGCAAGGGTCTGATTCCTACGCTTCTGTCCTACTGCCAGAACGAAATCGGTTGACCATTAACCTAAAGTCAGGCTGCAGACGTTGGGTTCTGATTGTCTCCTCGGTACGGTCGGGGAAGAGCTTGCTATGCGGACATTAATAAATTTCTCAGTGAACTTCGCTTCCTCCCCAGTTCATCTCCTCCGAACATCGACTAATACTCCTAATCGGGTTATCAACGTCGTGCTTCAGTGGATATTTGTAAGTGGCAGCGTGCACCTTGCACGTCGAAGTATGTCGTAAACTGTTAGTTTGGTAAAATACTAAAATTAAGTAAAGGTAAAATGATATAACAACATCATTTTCGGGAAAATCAAATTGCTGAAAATGTAAATAGATTGTCACAATAATAATAAGTAAAATTAACTTATATTCATAAGACTCTGTATACCAACTCCGACGTTTGTATGAATTACTACCAACACAAAATAGAAACGCCACTTAAAAACCGTATTGCATTTACCGACGACTGTATCATGAGTTGTTATGATTATTAGAGCTACAGTTAGTTAATAATAAAAATATAATAATTTTGTAGACAATTTTTTATTTTGTTTCATTATTCATTTTTGCTTTGATTAATAATAATATCCGTAACCATGCCCGAGACCTGCTCCAAAAAAAATACATTTGAAAACATTGTTTATACTCTCATAGCCACCTTACCATAATAAGGAAGACCATAACTTCCATAATAACTACCCCACCATTGAGGTTTGGGTGCAGGATTTGGTGTTGGTTCTGCTGATGATACCGCAAAGGTTGCGGCAAAAAGTGCCAAAACAATTGTGAACTACAAAACAAAAAAATAATAATTCAAAAATTAGTACAGAAATCTAATTACCAAAAACGCTGCTTTCATTTTAGATGATTGATGAAACTGATGATACAAAACAGTAGTGTTTGGTTTATATACTAATTTTGAATCATTAAACTACAATTATGCAATTAGTTTATCAGAAAGGTATTCAGAGATTTTCTACAGATAGTTAATTTATTTTTAACTCAATTTGTTAATTTGTACAATTCCCAATTACGTGCATTAAACCACATTTTTGTTTTGCATGATTTTTGTTATACGTTAAGTTATAATTATAACAGCATTTAATTAACTTTATTGTAATTACTTTTAGATACTCTTTAATCTATCCAATAAAATTAATTTGTTCTAATCAGATTTAATTTGATGGCAATTAAAAAAATTTTGTATCTAGTGCGCGAAATGCTACTTTGGTGATCGAGAATTGGATCGAGGCGCAGCCGAGTTAAAAAATTAGTCGAGATCACCAAAGTAGTTCGCGCATGTGTTACAAACAAAATTTTTTCTACAACCATCAAAATATGCATATCCCTTAAAATTGTTTTAAATAATTTTTTTCTTGGATTTTTGCTTGATTGAGGACCAAAAAAGTTAAAATACTATAATCTCTTTGCGCACGTTGTTATGGTAACGTAGGAAAATCAAAAAGTGTCATTTCGTATATTGTTATTAATGCGCGAACCTCCTCATTTTTTGACGTTTGTAGAAAAACGTATTTTTGATGCTAATTGCAATATTTTCACCCGCTGAAGATTTCCAACCCCTATTCCGGAATTCCAAAAACAATTTTGCAAAAATAAGTCAACAAATGCTGTGAAATTTTTATTTAAAATGAAAAATACAACAAAATTCTGGAAATTTACAATTTTTTACAGTAAACAAAGCGTTCGTGCCTTTTTAATGCCAGATACCACTCAATTAGTGTAGGTTCCGTATCTAAAATGGAATTCCAAAATTATCTAAATAATAAATAAGAAAGTTTTTTTTAAAATACACGATTTAATACCTAAAAGATAAATATTTTAGAAAAGTTTTTTAAACGCGAACACCAAAATACACAGATTGAAATTTAATTAATCTTGTATGGTAGTTAAAGTGCAATTGGCAAGAAGATCTATAAATTTTGATTACCGATATATTTTTAATAACTCGTTTCTCTCACAAAATTGTTTAAATTTTTTTTATATTCTACGTAACGTAACTAATCTGGTGTGTAATCTAAAGTGTAGAAATGCTATTGTCTAGGATATTTAGAATCTATAGAATTGAGTGCACCTTGTAATAAATTCTTAATGTAATCAGTGGTGTCTAAATAATAAATAATAACATTTTTGTAACCCTATACTCCAAAATATACAAATTGAAATTTAACTAATCTTGTTTGGAAACTATAAAAGATCGCACCTATTTTGGTGCCTCTTTGAAAGCCGATGACGTAACCGCAATATGGTCAAACCGATGACGCAATTGGGTCGAATGATGCAATTGGCGTCTTGCTTCTTATGTTACCACGACATCTTGTTTACGCCTTTTTCTTGTGGATTAAGTCTATTGAAATTTTCTTTCCAACACATGATTTTTGTAAATAATTAACTATTTAATTTTAACGACGAACTGCAAGCGAACTACCAACGGCCGTGCTTTTAATTGTCAATATTTTCCAGTTGCTTCACTTTATATATCGATCTATTACACAGGATCGATTGTGTTATTTTTACATTTAATCGTTCAATATTTAAACACAATCTTGGAATACTTTGAATGCGCAACCTTTAAAGCGGTTTTAATTTATTACACAATCTTTTTTATTGTCACCAACTTGGCAATATTTTCACTCTGTTTACTTAGCCTCTTATTATTTTAATAAGGAAGGTAATTTCACTTCTACACTATTATACACTAAATGTTAGCTTACTTTACTTCTAATTTTAAGGTAACTTGACTATTATCTTAAATTCGTGCCTCGGCGACGAATTACTCTGTGGGTGATTTTCAAGCAACTATGATCACTTACTTAAGGCGACTGTTTTAAAAAATGGCACGTCATTATGCAAATAACGTAGTGCACAAAGTGCAACTGAACGTCCTCTAAAAAAATTTTATATTCAACATAACTAATCATGTCCGTAATTTAAAGTGCAGTAATTCTTTAACTTAAAATATTTAGAATTTAGAAGCTTGAGTGCATTTACCTAATAAATCTAACACGGAGTGCACTTTAATAGCAAACATTCAGAATTGTCCTTTTTTTAATTAAATGTAATAATTCACTAAAGGATGAACATTTGAGTGTAGAAGAATTTGTAATAAATCTTCAATGTAACAAGTGGTGTCCAAATAATAACATTTTCTAACCTCAAACTCTAAGAGACACAGATTGAAGTTTAACTAATCTTGTTTGGTAATTAGAGCGCAATTTACAAGAACATCTATTAATTTCGATTAACAGTACACGTTTAATAAATCGTCTACAGATTGTACTTCAGGGTCTACATTTAAAGTGTAACTGAACCTCCTCTAAATATTATTTAAATTTTTCTATGTTGCAACTAACTAGTCCTGTTCTTAATTTAAAGTGCAGTAATTCTTTATCGTAAAATATTTAAAATTTTGAAGCGATTGTGCACTTACTTAATAACTCTAACACAGAGTGCACTTTAATGGAAAAAAATTCAGACTTGTATTTTTTTAATTAAATAATAATACAGCACATTAAAGTGCAGAAGAATCTAAAACAATTGTTTAATATAATCAGCGGTGTCTAAATCTTGTTTGGAAATAAGAGTGCAATTTACAGGAAGATTTATTTATTTTGATTAATAAGTCTTGCACAGATTGAACTTCAGGTTCCACTTTTAAAGCGCAACTTGAATGATAAAATATACAGAGCAATTAAAGATCAATAAGTTAAAAATAAATCAAATTGTTTGAGTGAATCAAGAGTATGCACATTTGAGTGCGCCATTTTCTTGGTAGTCTCTTGAAAGCTCATATTGTGTACGTGTTTAGTGAAATAGAACAGACAAATTTTTTTTAGTAAAATGCGTTTTTTAGTTTCACTATGTGTAAATAATACACTTTACTGCGGTATTACTCTTTAGCTAAAGTTTTCACCTAGATACCGTACCTTATATTTTACGGAAAATGAAAAAGGACGCATTTTTTTAGTTTCGCTACGTATAAATAATATAGTTAACTTTATTGTTGCACTTTAGCTAAAGTTTTTATATCAACACCTTATATATTCGAAAGCTTACAATGTACTTTGGAAAATACGCTAAAGATAAAACCCTAATATGTTAGTGGTAAATCAAATTGTTTTAATGTATCGAGAGTATGCGCTTTAGAGTGCGGCATTGTCTTAGTACTACTTTTGAAGCTCAGTTTTTGGTTTAAAACAGTTTCTCAGTTAAAGTATATTACTGAATATTGTAGTGATGTATGTGTGCAGTTTACAGTGTTAGAGTGTTGGAATTATTTATTTATAAAATCAAATGTTTCTAAAAAATCTTCCGAACGATGCACTTTGGGATGAGGGAAGCTAACAACAAACTTTAAGCAAAGTTTATAGGTGATTACAGCAGCGAGGTATCAGTGTGCATTTTAAAGTGCAATTCACAATATTAGAGTGAGGATATTATTTATCTAGAAAATTAAATGTATTTAACAAATCCTCCGAACGATGCACTTTGGAGTAAGGGAAGGTTACAATAGATCATTTACTATATCTAGATATGCACTTAGCTGTACTGTGCAGAAATACCAATACTAGAAAAATTTAAATTATGCAAACAATTTTTCAGTTAAAGTTTATAAGTGATTACAGCAGTGATGTATCGGTGTGCACTTTAAAGTGCAATTCTCAATATTAGAGTGAGGAAATTATTTATCTAGAAAATCAAACGTATTTAACAAATCTTCCGAAGCTTGAAGTTTAAGGTGAAGAAAGGTTAGACTAGATTATTTGCTACATACCAATAACAAAATATACCAATACTTGAAAAATTAGACAGATCTGATAAAGATAGTGCAGAGTTTACAAAAGCTTAAGCACGGCAGCTAAAAGTTAAAAGTTTATGCATTATTGTTGGAGTCATCTATAAGTATGCACTTTAAAGTGTAATTTACAGTATTAGAGTGTTATTTATCTAGAAAACCAAATGTATTTAACAAATTTTCCGAAAGGTGCACTTTTGTGGTGAAGAAAGGCTGGAATAGATTATTTGGTATGTGTAAATGTGCAAAAAAAAGCAGTAGCAATAAAGTGTAGAAATTCAAGTACTAAAAAATATTTAAATGCCTAATAAAGGCAGTGGAGTGTTTGAAAAAGATTAAGAAAAACAGTTTTTCGGTTAAAGTTTATAACTGGATGGTGCAGCGATGTATAAGTTTACACATTAAACAGAAACTTGCAATTAAAGTGTTGAAACTATTTATTTAACAAATCTACCGAAGAGTGCACTTTGGGGTAAGGGAGGTTAAAACAGATTACTTACTGTGTATAAATATGCAGTTAACGGTACTAATAGAGCGCAAAAATACAAGTACTAAAAAATATCTGTAAGAGTTAACAATTGTAATGCAGAGTTCGCAAAAGTTTAGGATAGACAATTTTTCAGTTAAAGTGTAGGAGTGATTAGACTTGATGATTGTAGTGATGTATAAGTGTGTCCTTTAAAGTGTTGAATTTATTCATGTAGGAAATTAAACGTGTTTAACAGATCTTCTAAAGAGTGTACTTTATGGTAAATAATGGTTAGAGTAGATTTACTACGTGCAGAAGTACCTGTACTGGAACATATGTGAAGCATCTGATAAATGAAGGGCAACATTTGCATCAGTTTAAGCAAGATAGTTTTTCAGCTTATTGCTAAATATTGCAGTGATGTATAAGGCTGCGCTTTAAAGTGCATGTATAGTAATAGAGTATTGAAATTATTTACCTAGAAAATCTTCCAAAGTGTGTAACTTTGGTGTAAAGGAAGGTTCGAATGGATTATTCACTATAAATAAATATGCAGTTAACAATACTAATAAAGTGCAGAAATACTAATACTAGAAAAAAATTTGAAAGCTCTAACAAGTCCAATGTAAGGTTTAAGCAAAACTTTATTTCAGTTAAACCTTATTACTGCTTATTGCAGTGATGTATAAGTGTGCACTTTAAAGTGCAATTTAAAGTAGTACAGTGTTGAAATTATTTATCTAGATAATCAGTTGTATTTAATAAATCTTCCGAAAGGTGCACTTTTGGGTGAAGGAAGGTATAAATACAGTATTGGCTATGTATAGATACGCACGTTATGGTACGGTACTCTGCGGGAATACCAACACCAGATCTAATAAATGTAATGCAGGGTTTGCTAAAACTTATAACTGATTATTGCTGTAATGCATAAGTGTACCCTTTAAAGTGAAATTACAGTATTAGGGTTTTTTCTGAATTATTTGAGCATAAACGCACCTTAGTGTACATTATTTTTTAGTATAAATGTTATCTTGAAAGCTAAAGTGTAACTGTGGCTTGAATACAAATTATTACAACGTTTCCAAGTTTTTAATTAATTTCAGATAATGTTTAAAGTGCAGTTTCTACTAAAAATACTTTGATTGTTGCATGCTTTAAAGTGCATATTATTTTATTGATCTGAAGGTTTGAAAGAAGAAAAATTTTTATGTAATCGAATAGTTCATATGTGATAAAATCTCTAGTGTAATAAATTGTGACCATTACTGTATATAAATCAATAAATTGCTCTTAGTTTATATGTGAAGTGCGGTAATACGATACAAGCATATTTTAAAATGCTTTAGATGTGTATTAATCTTTCTGTTTAGCGTTGTAAATTCAATATCAAGTTTTGATTAGTGCCTGCTTTAATTTTGAGCATAATATGCATTAGAGTGCGACAGACACACAAATCATTCATCCTAGAGTGGTAATTTTATAATAGTTATTTATACCAACATATTAAATCACTATTGCAACTTTAAAAGGCTGTACTTTATACGTATCAAATCTTATTTTATTTTTATTGCTCTCCAAATTAGGGATAGATCTCTATCTATCCCCATGCTCGGTCGGTAATGAGTTGTAATTATATTGACTATAGGTACAGTGAGCGGCTAAATTATGGAATAAATTCAATAATTCTTAAATCCAACTTCAGGAAAAAATCCCGATACCCGTCGATTTTTATTTTAGACGCGGTTGTTCAGGTTATTAATTTATTTTGAGGTTACCTATGTAAGCGTGATGACGTCATTGATGATTTTCTTTAATGGAAAGGGAGGATTGCAATGGAACTTTTGAGAGATCTTTTAATTATCTAATCAGTCGTAGCAATAGTTTTGAGTATTTGCGTTACGTATACAGGGTGATTCAAGATTATTGTTGTTCTATAAAACTGCAAGCGAACTAAAAAGACAACTATTCCAAATTTGGTATATAGACATAATAGGTCATGATCTATCTTTTAAAACTATTTAAAAGTGCAACGTTGCCACTTCTACCAGAAACCAAGGCAACTTTGAAAATTCAAATTGAATACCCTGTATGTTATTGCATTTTCGGATTCTGCATAAAATTCTAAGCAACTTTTGTTAATATTTCCTATACCGTTTAAGACACTTACTACTACTTCAATACTTAATGGTATTACAATGTAGGTATTTGTACTAAGTGAATAACTGATAATTAATTAATAATAATGGCACCATTAAGTGAAACACAACGAATTGAAGTATTAATTATGATTGAATGTGGAGATAAAACCAGAACGCAACTACAAGTATGTAACTTGTTTAATACAAAATATTCTGATAGACCTATCGGACAATCAACAGTTAGTAAAATTGAGAAAAATTTGGAAACTGGTCACGTTAAACACATTGCAAATGCTGGTCGTCCAAAATGAACGAAAATATAAAACTTGATGTGTTGTTAAGTTTGGTAGAAAATCCTCATAGTAGTTCCAGAGAAATTGCAGCTGATGAAGGCATTTCACAAAGGTCGGTTTACGTGTACTTAAAAGAGAAATACCATCCGTATAAAATCCAGAATGTGCAGGAACTCAATGAAGATGATCCGGATCGCTGAATGCAGTTTTGTGAGTCATGCAAGACTTATGTAACCGCAACCCAGGATTCCTTCGTCAAATTCTTTTTCGGATGAAGCTACATTTTCCTTAAATGTACAGTGAATCGACAAAACTGTAGATATTGGAGTAAAGAGAATCCTCACTGGATGAATGAGTTACACACTCAGTGTCCTCAAAAATGAATGTCTGGGCGGGGATAGTAGAGAACAGAATCATTGGTACATTTTCTTCGATGAAACTCTTACAGGGCAACGATATCTGGACTTCTTACAATATGAACTTATACCTGCCATTGCAGTAATTTTCCCAAATGAAAATGATCCTGATTTACCAAATGATAATATATGGTTTCAGCAAGATGGTACACCTCCTCACTATACACGTCCACAAATGATCCACAATGTTCAAGAAGCTTGTGGTCATCGGTTCAATTACTGCCAAGAAGAAGGAGGGTGGCAATTTGAACATTTAAATTGAGTTACAAACAATTCCACAATGTTAAACAATTTTTTCTATTTTGTGTTAATAGTAGATACTTACTTACCTGTGTGAATTAATTTAATTTTACATTTTCGTTTATTTGTAAATGACCACTGTTTGCAACTTGTTTAACGTAACCAGTTTCCTATTTTTTTCAATTTTACTAACTGTCGATTGTCTGATAGGTTTGTTAGGATATTTTGTATTAGATAAGTTACATACTTGTAGTTGCGTTCCGGTTCTATCTCCATATCCAATCATAATTGATATTTCTTTTGCTATTTTTATGTGCTTACTGTATTCTTGATACTAAACTGCTCGACATATGAAGTGAATCAGTTTTTCCAAAGATTATTATGACAGAACTTTCAAACCAAATAAAATCAGAAAATCGAAACCAGTTGATTTTGTTTACGGTTGGTCAGATTATTATTTTATTTTAGAGGTCATTTATGTAACGCTTAGAGACGGGTATAGGGAAATATTAACAAAAGTTGCTTAGAATTTTATGCAGAATCCGAAAATGTAATAACATACAGGGTATTCAATTTGAATTTTCAAAGTTGCCTTGGGTTTCTGGTAGAAGTGGCAACATTGTTCTTTTGAAAATAGTTTTAAAAGTTAGATCATGACCTATTATGTCTACATACCAAATTTGGAATAGTTTTCTTTTTTAGTTCGCTTGTATTTTTATAGAACAACAATAATCTTGAATCACCCTGTATACGTAACGCAAATACTCAAAACTATTGCTACGACTGATTAGATAATTAAAAGATCTCTCAAAAGTTCCATTGCAACACCTACCCTTTCCATTAAAGAAAATCATTAATGACGTCATCACGCTTACATAGGTAACCTCAAAAATAAATTAATAACCTGAACAACCGCGCGACTAAAAATAAAAATCGACGGGTATCGGGATTTTTCTCTGAAGTTGCCGATTTAAGAATTATTGAATTTATTCCATAATTTAGCCGCTCACGGTATACCCGGAATAATTTTTTACATTTTTTAACACCTGGTTTTTTCAAACACGCCTCACATGTTTGTAAATCAGCATTGTGAGTTAATGCTGTGAATTAGTATGATAATTTAATAAAATAGGAACATATCCATTAGTGTCTAAATGTTTGCATCCCAAAGACTAATTGCATTATTTATTTAAAAGAATTCCCAAGAAAGCGTTTATAAAGTTATCTCGTTGATAAAGAACTTAATGATTAAATAATCGCACCTATAATGAGACAAAAATAGTATATAAACATAAAAGCGTATTTGTGCATCATCAGTTCCATAAATCATTAAAAATGAAAACGGTGATTTTGGTAAGATTGTTTCATGAATTAATTTTAAAATTAATTAAGTTAATTGAATGCATTCTGATTTCAACGAGTCATAACGCAATTGCACTGCTTTAAGAAGTAACAGCTTTTTTTTTGTATCCTTACTCTACACTTTTTGTCAGATCAGATAGTATTTTCAATATGCTTCTACCTTTTCTGGTTTTTATTTTATATAAAATTGCTTATTGGTTGTTTTTTTTTTTGGCATTGTTATTAAAGGTATTCAAACAATTTCATAGTATGCTTTCAGAAGTGTTTTTTTCATTTTGCTGAAATATTTGATATTGACGATTGTTAATAACTGTTTATGTTCACTGATAACGACAGCCGTAATTTCTGTTGAAAGTACGTAACTTTTCATACTACTATTTTTGAAGGTTTTCTGTTTCATAGTTTACCATCGTTTTGGTGCTTGTTGCCGCTGTATTCGCAGGACCATCAGCAGAACCATCACCAAATCCAGCGCCTAGACCACAATGGTTAGGTGGTTATTATGGTGGTTACGGTTTACCTTATTATGGTAAAATAATGATCTAAAAAAGCATTATTTGATTTTGTTTATTTAGGTTATGGTTATAATACTGGTTATGGATACTATTAATCTACGATACAGATGTGTATATAGAACAACAATAAAAACTCTCTAAAAAAAGCAAATTTTCTGTCCCTCAGTGTAAAGTTATCCATTACTTTTAAATCTTTAAGATTAACATAATAACTGTGCATGATAGGCACATATCAAAAAGTGCAGAGAGCAGTGTGCTCTCGGTCTGTACTCGATCCGTACAGTCCTTTACTAACTCAACTATACAGTCTAATACAAACAATTTTGTTTGTGCTTGTTAAAGTATGTGTAGAAATGAGTGGAGTTTGGTTTACGGCTATCAACGGTGAGATTTAGATTTACATCTAAAGAGTGTGTCACCTTGTTGACAAGTATGGTAATGAATATTTTAGTGCCAACCCGCCTGCTTTGTGTATGTACGAACCTGGTTGAGTGTTTATAGATATCCTGTAACTCCAATAGGAGGTTTTATGTAGGGATACTATGCTTGTTAATGACATTGCCGGGGTTAACTCACAGCACAGAGGTGCGGTTTCAATCCAACGATAGTTCTTACAATGTTAGTTTT
The DNA here is from genome assembly GCA_036346205.1 of Vesta saturnalis. Classification (NCBI taxonomy): domain Eukaryota; kingdom Metazoa; phylum Arthropoda; class Insecta; order Coleoptera; family Lampyridae; genus Vesta; species Vesta saturnalis. Next base: position 4,886,664 of record JARFJB010000799.1, read on the forward strand.
GTAAAAATTGAAGAAAATATCCAAACGCGTAATTTCCTTAAAGCACTAATTCAACCAAATGGCGTCCTTCAAGAAAACGAAAAGATCACCTGTTCTAACTTTTCCTTTTTCCACCAATTATAAAACTCTCATTTATCAACACTTTTAAATGTGGCGCAATCTTTAGAATATTTGGTACGGAGTTGTCTAACAACGGGTATGAAAAATTCTCAATTTGTGAGACCAAAAATACGAATACTTAATCAGAATGTCACGATTTCTGTTACATAACCGCTTTTCTTTATTAATTTCGGCTTTATAGTTCTTTTTGCGAATTTTGTACAGGTAATTAAAGTAATCATTATTTAATAATTTACTTAAGCGACTAAGATGCTTAATATTTTTTGTTTCGGTTAATAATTTGTGGTAAATTTGAATTGGGTCGTGTTTTAAAGAATTCTTTTGCCAAAACATTTCAAAGCAAGCATCTACGTTGTTACATTAAGATTTTCTTTCAGTAGAAAATGGGTGTTACTAAAAATATTGTTGAAATCAGCAATGCTATTGGTGTTAATTTTCCTAAAAGAAGATTGAACGAATGTAACATAATTATTGCATTGTTTAATACCTGACATTAATTGTACAGGTTGTCCCATTTTCGTATGTTTTACGGGGTATCTCGCTTATTTTTTACGTTAGAACCTTGCGGTTTTCGCGACACCGTGCTACTTTTTAATGAAACCAAAGATGCAATAATCAAATTTGCCATAGCCATTTTAGTTTTTGTGCTACAGGGTGATTTTGGAAAAATTGCATTTTTAGTCATCTCCTGTAACTCTGTTATTGTCAGACATATTAAAAAAGTAAAAAGTGATATTTGTAGATTTTTTACGTAGAATCCAGTGGCGATACTGGGCTTTTCTTTAGAGGTCACAGTTTTTGAGATATTGACATAACCTACTTTTTTTTAATGGGACATCCTATACATTTTTTTTAAATCTTTTTCCCCTTGCCAAGAGCTTTTCATAAATATAGAATAGTCTATACTTATTTTTATAAATAACGTGACAAAATGATTTTTTTTTATAATTTACATTGATAAAAAACAAAATAATTAATTAATCACAAATTTTGTTCAAATTGCAGACCATTATGTGTCCTACAAGTTTCACAAAGTTTATAAATTCTTTTAATAGCATTTTCCAAAATAAATGATTGTCTTCGTAATTCTGCAAAAGCATTTTCCGTTGCAATTTTTAATTGTTGCGTGTTGACATATTGCCTTGAATACATTTTATTCTTTAAATACCCCCACAAAAAAAAATCCAAAACCGAGAGATCCGATGATCGTGGTGGCCATCGAACAGGTCCATTTGTTCCAATCCAGCTCTTGGGGAAACGTTCATTTAGCCAGTATTGTATTATTCTAGCGTTGTGGGCTAGAGCCCCATCCTGCTGGAAGAATATATCATTCAGTTGAGCCAGTTGAATATCTTCTAAAATGTTCATAGTATTTTCTTGTAGAATTTGTAAGTACCCATTAGAGTTTAGGTTTTCTTCATAAATCTTGTAAACTATTTTCCGGTTAGAAATAAAGCAGGAGACATTAAATCCGAACCTGCCTTGACGCCCTCTAAGGAAAAATTACGTGGGTGTTTTCTTGACTCCAAAACCGCGAGTTGTGTCTATTAAGAATTCCCTAACTTGTGAAATGTGCCTCGTCTGATCAAATTATTTTTTTTTTTTCAAAATTATTGTCCTGAGTTTTCATATTTATAAACTAATTGCAGAACCCCAATCTACGTTCAGCATCACCATGGTGCAGATGATGAACAAGTTTATACATGTAGGGTTTGAATTTATGTTTTTTTAAAATCCTTTACACTGTTGTTTTAGACACACCGGTCTGTTCATCTATTTTCCTGCACGACGTTTCAGGAGTGGCTTGAACAACTGCTAAAACGTGGATATCTGATTCCTCGTTCTCTTTGTTGTAAACTCGGGGTCAAGATTTGTCAAAACATCGATGTTGGCTAAGATTAAATTTTAATTTTTGAAATATTCTTCTGTCGGGTTGTCTTCTTTTGGGATATCTATATGACAAAATAGGTATATAAAATAAATACAAATTCTAAGGTAAAGATTAACTGACCTGTTCAGATAGAGTTCTAAGTCCTGGTCTGCGTTTTCATTAGATAATATGAAGCAGGTATTCATATCATATTTCTCAAAGTTTTCAAATTTTTGGTTTCGAGCCATATTAAAAAATAATTAAGCAACAACAAGAACAAGAACGATAACAATAAACAAAAACAACGAGTAACAATAAATATCAGCACTAAGTTTGGGAAAATGTAACCAGGAATAATTTGAGAGAAGCAGAAACTTCAAAAATCAAATACCTAAGTAATGGCAGAACGTTAATTATTTTGTTTTTCGCGTTACCACGGCTATCCACTATTATCAATGTAAATTATAGAAAAAAATCATTTTGTCACGTTATTTATAAAAATAAATATAGACTATGCTATATTTTTGAAAGGCTCTTGGCAAGGGAAAAAAGATTTTCAAAAAATATATAGGATGTCCCATAAAAAAAAGTAAGTTATGTCAATATCTCAAAAGCTGTGACATCTAAAGAAAATCTGAGTACACCACTTGATTCTACGTAAAAAAATCCACAAATATCAGTTTTTACTTTTTTAATATGTCTGACAATAACAAAGTTACAGGGGATGACGAAAGTTCAATTTTTCCAAAATCACCCTGTAGCACACAAACTAAAATGGCTATGGCAATTTGATTAGTGCATCTCTGGTTTCATTAAAACATAGCATGGTGTCGCAAAAACCGCAAGGTTCTAACCTAAAAAATAAGCGAGATACCCCGTAAAATATACGAAAATGGGACAAACTGTACAGCATGGTCAGTCATACCTACATCTTCTACTAAATATGAGCACTGAGATTCGTTAGTTATAATGAAATTATGTGTGGGTGTGTGTGCGTGTGTGAGCGTGTTTGTTAGTCAATTTCGCTCTCTATTATATTGTCATTTCTTGTATGTTGTATTCTTGTAACGGGTGTCTATTAATGATTGAAGCTGAAGTCATGTAGCAAATTTTGGTTAGTTGGTACCACTACACTTCATTTCGGTCGCAACGATTGATATTAGCGTCCTATGGGGTAATCACCGTTGATGTAATTACAAACATTGTTTGTTAAAATTAAACAGCCCCTACTTTTGGAAATGTTTATTGCCAATATTTGCTAATTACAATTATTTAACAAAATAAATTTTACAGTTATTGTTAGAACAAAAATACAAACAATACCCTGATGCTGTAGACATAAATTAATTCTCCGCTTCATGTTTTCAAGCACATGCTGAAGTTCTTCCCGTGCAATAGCCTGAATTTCGTGTTCAACTGCTTCCATTGATTCATCTAAAGTATGCAATCTTTTTCTATCAATATCGTCTTTAAGCTTTCCAATATAACGAAAAATTAATACAGGAATGAAGAATGAACGGAAAAATTATAATAAAAGCTAATGAAGAACAGACACGTGCGACTATGGCAACAAGGTAGAAACCGATTGATTTTACAATATAATTATAATTCTCAATGATGCAAATACTAAGCAAAGACATGACGTCAGCTTCAATCATTAATAGACACGTGTTATATTCTTTTACAAGAGATATCATGTTATAACATAGAAATAAATCTTGTAAAAGATGGTTTTTTCTACTTAATCCTAAACATTTGAGTCTCCACAGATGTGTATTTTTTATACAGGGTGATCCAAATTGATTGAATCGGTCCGCATACTTCAAAAAAGCCATTCTCCACTTACCTCATTTAGTGATCCCAACTATTTCCAGTGGTGTACATACGGGTATTACTGATTGGGAGGGAAATTCAAAAGGTGATGATATATCGATAAATACAACAAAATTTTAAATAACGTAAATAGTCTGTAGTTCTTGTTTGTTGAACCTCCATCTTAATGTTATTAAAAATGCCAATAAGTAAATGGAATATTTTTATTTCAATTTAGTTTTAATTTGACGGATGACTGAGACAGATTATCGTCTCCGAAAAAATATAATAGGTGCTGAAATGTTGCCCATTATTTTCTAAGCATAAATTTACTCTACGTTTAATATTCTCGAAGACAGCTGGTAACTGTTGTGGGGTTATTGGATTAACGGCGTTCACTGTGTTCATTTTGAAGCTCGTCGTCGTCCAGTTATTCAATAAAAGGTCTTAGAATTAATTGTTGATAGATTTCAGCATTTATATTTTCATTAAAAAAATTGGTCAAATTATTCGCCTTCTAGAGATGGCAATTCAGTTGACCAGGTTCGGTAATAGGGAAATTTATATAGCCGCTTAGATGAAACCATGCCTCGTCACTGAAAAATGTTATATCCAAAACGTCATTGCTATTGAGATTTTCCTTAAGCCAGGTACAGTACGTTCGAAGGCCTAGGACGTTTCGCCGCGGCCGATTCGCCGCGTTCGGTTCGCCTTCTCCGCCAGCCGCTTCGCTGCCGGGCAGTTCGCCGCCAGAACAATTTTAATATTGGTATAACATATACACCTATTACGAAATTTTCTTTGTGCGTATTAAAAAAAGCAGCATATCTATTGCTTCTTGATTAATTTTTAATCCTTTTAGAAAAATATTTTTAACGCTCACAGTGTTCTTTTAGAAAATTAATATGGTAACGCTTATTTTTTATACCACGGCGTATTTACGTAGGCGATAAGGTACAATATCTTAAGTTTCCCTCTAATTTAATACACAATATTCCAAGAATCCACTAACCTAAGTTGATGTTTTGTTTACTAAAATATGTTAGAAAACGGATTTAATGTAGCAAATTTAAATATAATAACCTACACAACTAAGAATTTACGTAGGCCATAATGAATAATTGATTTGATTAGCAGATTCCTCCTCCTCCTCAGAAACTGAAGAAATTTAGTTTGGCTGACGAGGGTATTTTAAAAATTGTGAGGGATGTAAACAACAGAACAATTTTGGAGTATTTGTGTTCTATACCCCACAATTACCAATTCGGTCAATAAATTACATTATTACAAATTTACCGTTACCTAGTGTGTGTGTTATTCCAAATATTAAAATAGTTCTGGCGGCGAACTGGCCCAGCGGCAAAACGGCTGGCGGCGAAACGACTGGCGGCCAACCGGCCGCGGCGGAACGTCCCATGCCATACGTTCGACGCTTTTCAAAATCAGTTGGCAGCAATTCTTGTAATACAGACATTTTGTACGGATGTATTTTCAGTCTTTTATTAGCCCTCTGGCGTGTCCCATACGAAACCCCTACAATTTGTCAAGGAATTTTGAACACCCTGCATACGTATTGGTTAGGTCTTTATCTATTTAGTTAGATTCCGAATCCTTTCTTTTCTTTTCTTTCAATTTTAGTTTAAGAGCTTACTGTAGATAATGTTGATGATAATGTTAATGAATATTTTGCTTAAATAGGTCGCGCTGTATGTAAAGGAATCTTAGGAATGTGCAATTGTGCATTATCTTTACTCATTGTAGATAGGAGTTACGTTTTTTTGTGTGTAGTTACGTAATTTCATTAATAAAAGTCAGTGTAGTTTTTGGGATTTTGAATACAATTTTCAGGTTAATGCCCGAATCATATTTGGGATTTTATTAAGATAAATTCGTTTGATTTTGTTACATAGTTTCATTACAATGAAGTGTTGTTTATCGCGTTGGTGCCGTACTGTCGCATCCGTGCAGAGGACCAATTTGCGAGTCGGAATGATGGTTTCCATCCATATAAGTACTATGGGTGGGCTATTGGTTGTACTTTTGCAATAACATATCTGTGTCGTGTCGAAGGGAAATGCATATGTAGCAGTTCCTTCGCCTTCAGTCGAGCTACCATCGTATATTTAGGGGGGTGGAAATTTCAAAGTTTAAATGGTTGATTGGTTTGTTTAATTGAATTTGTATGGAGGGGAACGTTTTTTAATATGGCGAAAAAGTGAGTTTGAAAGGAAAAGGACTCTTCCCTAAGCTTTTGACGCGTGGAGTCGTGTATGTGGAAAGTCGTTCGAACTAGCGAAATTTGGGATTTCATAATTGTGCGAGCTCCTAGTGAAATTTCTTTAAGTAGTGTTGAAGACTTGCAAGATTAATCGAGTAAAACCAAGTTTGGGATATTTTGTGAAGTAACATTTCAACCGGGCTCGTTCATTAATTCAATTTATTGGATAATAACGGCATCTTCGAGTGCATTTATGATAGAAATTTGGGTTCGTGTTTTTTTGTAGTGCGAACCCGAGGATTATTGAGTTTCTTGATTAACGAGATATAATTAGAGAACCCCTTTCCTAAAAGTTAAGTGTACGTAGTGAACGAACACCCAACCACACCAACTGATTAAGATTGTTTTGTTTGTAATTAAACTTACTAATTAAAGTTGTGTAAAACAATTTGCTGAGTATTTTCTTAGTCGAACCTTAACATCTGTGAGTTAAAAGAAATTATTAAAGTGATCTAATCTAGTTACTGCTGCTTCAATAAGTTACGAGACATTATTGCTGTCAATTCTGGAGAATTTTGTAAATTAATTTAAAATCAAGTTGAATACGTGGTAGCGATCTACTGCGAGTCGGTATTGCCGTCATCAAGGAGTAATGCCGAAGACCGTGGGCCCGCTCGAGCCTTAGACGACGCTTTCGTGGAGCAAGGATCATCTCCTAGTTTCCTGTGTGACCTAGGTAATTCAATTTATATTCTGTTTGTTGGTCTTGCGACCTATGAGAATAAAATTTGGTTGTGTTTTATGTGGAATATTTTATGCAATGTGTGTTAACGGAGGAACCGGTTGGAAGTAATTATTGTTGAATTTATTGTGTCATTTTGTTAACGTTCACGGACAGTTTCCTTTGTCTATTTAGAAGCTATTTAAGGTGTTTATGATACTATTAATATTTTATGCACGGAGGTAAATAAAATCTTACCTTAATTTCTTTATGTAGGATTTGCGATAATTCAGGACGTAATTCAGGATACTATTTAGCTTAAGATAGTTTTGCTACTGGATATTATAGTTAAGATAGGTTATATTACATTGCATGCCAGAATTTAATTGAGAGTTAATAAATTATCAGTTATAGATTTCGATTATCATTTTATCCAAATTGACATGCTGTTTGGAGTTTTTTTTTTTGTTTTGCTTTGTTACAAAGATTAAGTTAACGTAACGTAGCTTACCAGTTTAGAGAAGCTTCGTAACCGAATTGAAGTCAGTTTGGTATGTGTTATTTTGATTTGTTTAAGGAAGATTAGTAAGTTAACGTAGTGGGAACCTTAGTGATTTGTATTGAGTATTGAATTTGAATATTGCTGCACGGTGGTAAGTTTATCAGATTAAGGTGCAGATTTTGAAGCCTTTCAGGTGAAGCAGCATTGCGGACACCTGGATCTATTAGCGTTACGATTTGGTAAGTGGGGTAAGTTGGGTATTCGGACCACCACGTACCGTCGTTTATTTCGCGTTTTAAAACACCCTGGTGTGTTCGTTTGGAATATCCTGGCGCCTACCGGAACCTATTGCGACATTTCCCCGATTTCGACCTTGGTAGATGGCGTATCCTACGGAGAAGAAACTGCTTTTCCCGACAGACCCTCACCCGCACGCCGAGCTAGCCGTGCAAAAACCAGGTTTATCTGTCACCTTGTCCTAGTGAGCATTTTTACCGTAACAAATTACAATTAATAAATAACCAACATTTAGTAATAAAAATAAATTTTACTGAACAGACAATTGTCTTAAAGATTCACTGGGACTAGCTTCCAATCGCACCCGAATATCTTCTAAGCCTTGTCACGAAAACGTTGAACAATTTGACGAACATGCTGTGTGAATGTTTTGTAGGTAAAGTCAATGTTGACGAACCGTTGTTGGAATTCCTCGAAGCAAGAACTTGAGAATATTTCCAGACACCATCTCCATCTCGTTGTCCAGATCGAAAATAAGCCTCCAAGATTAACTTATTGTGTACATCCGAAAACATGACACTTAACAATTATAACCTATAAATTATTCGCATTTTATTTTTATTCTGAACAGAGTTCTGTATTTATTTATTTACCAGATAAATCAATTAAGTACGTGCAGTTTTGTCGTGAAAAAGACAGAGTTTACGTGAATTACAAGAACAATAAAAAAACAAATGAAACGACAAGAACAGAAATAAGCAAATTATAACAGTTTATACATATGTATTTACGCACCCTCATGACCCCAGCGGATGAAAGTTTTGATAAACAACTTACACTTTCTAGTGTTAGAATACATTTTTGATAACAATATGACCATCAATTAGGATCACGCTGTATTTACAATTCCAAAAGAATCGTGAAATAAAGGACCACGCCATTTTCTTATGGAAAGTGGCCCTCGGTTAATATGTCTAATTTTTGTATATGTATTAGTTCTTGTCATACTCATCAATATTGGTCATAGACACAAAGTCATTCTATGGCTAGTTTTAGGAATACAGTGTGTTAAAGTTTCAAAATACCTACCTTGCCAAGTTCATTATTTTTGGTTTGAAAGTACTGATGTTCATTTTATCTTCCAAATGCAATTTTTACATCTCTATAGGATATATAATACACACAGGGTGCCATTCAATCTTATTTACAGGGTGATACACATTTTAACATTAAAGTTTTTTAAAAAATTATTTATTATTATTTATTACAGCCAAGCCACCTAATTGCTACTGTGAACGAGTCTTCATTAGATATGATATTGTGTTGGTTAAGTAAATAGTTATAAATATATATTATACAAGGTGATTCATAAGTTTTGTCTCAATCATCAATTCTTTTTAAAATCAAATAACGGAACTCTGTGTATGTGGCAATTGACTTTGGCATCATGTTATTCTTTAGTTAGACAGATTAGGTACTACTTAAGATTACACATGGCTATTCAATAATTTTGCAAAATATTAAATATATCAATAGGTCGAAAAACCTTTCTTTTTTTCATCACCCTCTATCTAAAAATTGACTCGGTCAAGGTATATTGATTTTAAAATCTTCTAATACAGCATATTATAATCATTTCGTTCCTAAAGTTTCGTTTCAATCCTATGAGTAGATATGTAGATAGAGTCTGGCAAGTTTCACCAAGACGTGTCAAATGAAATTGTCAACGTTTTTAAATCTTTTGGTAAAAATGTATAATTTTATGATACGTATTAGTTCTCGATGTACTCATCAATATTGTTCATGAGCACAAAATCATCCTCTGACTAGTTAAAGTGTTAAAGTTTCAAAATACCACGATTCGCATGTTCATTGTCTTTTATTTGAAATTGCTACGTCAATTTTTTCTTCAAAATGCGATTTTTGCATTTTTATGGGATATGTAAATACATATACACAAAGGGTATAATTGATTCTTAGTTACAGGGTGATACACAATTTAACGGTGTACTTTTTTAAAAAAATTATTTTGTTTTATAACAGCCACATAATTGCTACTGAGGAAGACTTTTCATTGGGTGTCGTATTGTGTTAGTTAAGTTAATAGTTAAAAATATATATTATATAGGGTAAAAATATATATATTATACAGGGTGATACAAAGGTTTGTACCAATTATCAAATCTTTCTAAAATCAAATAACGGAACCCTCTGTATACGGTAATTGATTTTAACTACATTTTATCTTTTAGTTGGACGTGTTATGTACTACTTAAGAATATACAGGGTAATTCAATAATTTTACAAAATACCAAATATGACAATAAGTCGAAAAACCTTTCTGTATCTTAAAAGCTCTTTCTAATTATGTATATAGGTTTTAAAATCTTCGAATACAGCTTATTATGCTGATTTTGTTCCGAAAGTGTCGTATCAATCCTGAGATAGAGTCTGGCAAGTTTCACCAGGACATATCAAATGAAACTGTTAGCGGTTTTAAAGGAACCAGTATGTTATCTTCTTTGGTTTATTGTTTAATCTGGATTGAATTCGTAACTTCCAGAGAGTAGTTTTGAATTATGATACACAAGTCAGCATGTGCACATGCTGTGCAAGTGAAAACCAGAACCAGACACATTGTTTAACTCGCGTATAATGTACCAAACGTCAGTAAAACTGTTATTAACAGGGAAAAGGAATACGTCTAGTATTTGTACTGTACCTATTATATTGATCATGATACGTTAAGATATAAAACACTATTTACACCAAAAACCAATACTAGGACTGTGAGTGGTAATAGTCAAAGCGACCAGTCGTTTGAATTTCGAAATAGTTAGTTACAGTATAGAGGGCTAACTAAATATATATTGGGACATGTATTGTTGTTATTACGAATTCCAAGTGACGACAACTAAAATTGTTCTAATCTATATCTAGTTAGCTCTATATGCTATAACTAACCATTTCGAAATCTAAACGACTGGTCGGTTCGACCATTACCACTCACAGTCCTAGTGTTAGTTTTTGGTGTAAATATAGTTTTATACCTTAACGTATCATGATTAATCTAGTACGTACAGTACAAATACTAGACGTGTCCCTTTTTCCTGTTAATAACAGGTTTTACTGGCTTTTGGTACATTATACGCGAGTTAAACAATGTGTGTGGTGTATATTTCTGGTTTTCCCTTTGCACAGCATGTGCACATGCTTACTTGTGTATCATAATTTACAACTACTGGACGTTACAAATTCAATCCAGCTTAAACAATAAACCATAGAAGATAACGTATTGGTTCCTATAAAAACGCTAACAGTTTCATTTGATATGTCTTGGCGAAACTTACCAGGCTCTATCTCATAGGATTGAAACGAAACTTTCGGAACAAAATCAGTATAGTAAACTGTATTCGAAGATCTTAAAATCTATATACATAGCTTGAAAGAGCTAATTTTAAGATGTAGGGTAATGAAAACAAAAAGGTTTTCCACTTATTGTCTTATTTAGTATTTTGTAAAATTATTGAATCGCCTTGTATATTCTCACGTAGTACATAATACGTCTAACTAAAAGATAAAATGAAGTCAAAATCAATTCCCGTGTATAGAGGGTTCCGTTATTTGATTTTAAAAAGAGCTGACGATTGGAACAAAACTTATGTATCACCCTGTATAATATATATTTTTAACTATTTACTTTACTAACACAATATGACACCCAATGAAAAGTCTTCCACCCTAGCAATTATGTGGCTGTTATAAAACAAAATGTATTTTTTTTAAAACTATAACGTTAAACAGTGTATTACCATGTTACTAAAAATCAATTATACCCTTTGTGAATATCTACATATCCCATAAACATGCAAAAATCGCATTTTGAAGAAAAATTAACATGAAAAAATATCGTGGTATTTTGAAACTTCAACACTTTAACTAGTCATAGGATGATTCTGTACTCATGAACAATATTTATGAGTACGTCGAGAGCTAATACATATCAGAAACTTATACATTTTTACCAAAGGCCACTTCCCATAAGGATTTAAAAACGCTGACAATTAATTTCATTTGACATGCCAGACTCTATCTGCAAATCTACTCATAGGAATGAAACGAAACTTTAGGAACAGCTTGATAACAATATACAGTATTCGAAGATTTTAAAATCAATATACCTTGACAGAGTATATTTTTAGATACAAGGTGGTGAAAAAAAGAAAGGTTTTTCCACTTATTGTCATGTTTAATACTTTTTAGAAATTATTGATTAGCCCTGTATAATCTGAAGTAGCACCAAACCTGTCTAACTAAAGGATAAAATGATGTCAAAATCAATTCCCAGATACAGAGGGCTGCGTTATTTGATTTTAAAAAGAATTGATGATTGAATCACCTTGTATAATACATATTTATAGCTATTTACTTAACCAACACAATATCATATCCAATGAAGGGTCTTTCACAGTAGCAATTATATGGCTGTAATAAAACAAAATATTTTTTTTAAAAAACTATAATGTCAAAATGTGTATCACCCTATAAATAAGATCGAATGGTACCCTTTGTGTACAACTGCATATCCTATAAAATCTTCCGAAGGTTAAAGTTTAAGGTGAAGAAAGGTTAGACTAGATTATTTGCTACATACCAATAACAAGAAGTACCAATACTTGAAAAATTAGAAAGATCTGATAAAGATAGTGCAGTGTTTACAAAAGCTTAAGCACGGCAGCTTTTCAGTTAAAAGTTTATGCATGATTGTTGGAGTCATCTATAAGTATGCACTTTAAAGTGCAATTTACAGTATTAGAGTGTTCGAATTATTTATCTAGAAAACCAAATGTATCTAACAAATTTTCCGAAAGGTGCACTTTTGTGGTGAAGAAAGGTTGGAATAGATTATTTGGTATGTATAAATGTGCAAAAAAAAACAGTAGCAATAAAGCGTAGAAATTCAAGTACTAAAAAATATTTAAATGCCTAATTAAGGTAGTGGAGTGTTTAAAAAGATTAAGAAAAACAGTTTTTCAGTTAAAGTTTATAACTGGATGGTGCAGGGATGTATAAGTGTGCACTTTAAACAGAAACTTGCAATTAAAGTGTTGAAACTATTTATTTAACAAATCTATCGAAGAGTGCACTTTGGGGTGAGGGAAGGTTAAAACAGATTACTTACTGTGTATAAATATGTAGTTAACTGTACCAATAGAGTGCAAAAATACAAGTACTAGAAAATATTTGTAAGAGTTAACTATTGTAATGCAGAGCTCGCAAAAGTTTAAGCTAGACAGTTTTTCAGTTAAAGTGCATGAGTGATTAGACTTGATGATTGTAGTGATGTATAAGTGTGTCCTTTAAAGTGTTGAATTTATTTATGTAGGAAACTAAACGTGTGCAACAGATTTTCCGAAGCGTATACTTTATGGTAAATAATGGTTAGAGTAGATTATTTACTACGTGCAGAAGTACCTGTACTGTAACATATGTGAAGCATCTGATAAATGAAGGGCAATGTTTGCAACAGTTTAAGCAAGATAGTTTTCCAGCTTATTGCTAAATATTGCAGTGATATATAAGGGTGCGCGTTAAAGTGCATGTATAGTAATAGAAATTATTTACCTAGAAAATCTTCCAAAGGGTGTACTTTGGTGTAAAGGAAGGTTCGAATGGATTATTATCTATAAATAAATATGCAGTTAACAATACTAATAAAGTGCAGAAATACTAATACTAGAAAACAATTTGAAAGCTCTAACAAGGCCAGTGTAAGGTTTAAGCAAAACTTTATTTCAGTTAAAGCTTATTACTGATTATTGCAGTGATCTATAGGTGTGCACTTTAAAGTGCAATTTACAGTGCTACAGTATTAAAATTATTTATCTAGATAATCAGTTGTATTTAATACATCTTCCGAAAGGTGCACTTTTGTGTGAAGGAAGGTATAAATACAGTACTGGCTATGTGTAGATACGCACGTTATGGTGCGGTACTCTGCTGGAATACCAACACCAGATCTAATAAATGTAGTGCAGAGTTTGCAAAAACTTGTAACTGATTATTGCTGTAATGCATAAGTGTACCCTTTAAAGTGCAATTACAGTATTAGGGTTTTTGAATTATTTACCTAGATTAAGAAATCTTCCGAAGAGTACACTTTAGGGTGATGAAAGTGTTTTTTTTCTGAATTATTTAAGCATAAACGCACATTAGTGTACATTATTTTTTAGTATAAATGTTATCTTGAAAGCTAAAGTGTAACTGTGGCTTGAATACAAATTATTACAACGTTTCCAAGGTTTTTAATATTTTCAGATAAAGTTTAAAGTGCAGTTTCTACTAAAAATACTTTGATTGTTGCGTGCTTTAAAGTGCATATTATTTTACTGATCTGAAGGTTTGAAAGAAGAAAAATTTTGATCGTAATGCACGAATAGTTTATATGTGATAAAAATCTCTAATATAATAAGTTGTGACCATTACTGTATATAAATCAATAAATTGGTCTTAGTTTATATGTGAAGTGCGGTAATACGTTACGAGCATATTTTAAAATGCTTTAGATGTGTATAAATCTTTCTGTTGTAAATCCAAGTTTTGATTAGTGCCTGCTTTAATTTTGAGCATAATGTGCATTAGAGTGCGACAGACACACAAATCATTCATCCTAGAGTGGTAATTTTATAATACTAATTTATACCAACATATTAAATCACTATTATTATCAAATTTTATTTTATTTTTATTACTCTTCAAATTAGGGATAGATCTCTATTATTTCTCTTAATCAAATACTTCTCCCCATGCGCAGTCGGCAATGAATTGTAATTATATTGACTATAGGTACAGTCAACGGCTAAATTATGGAATAAATTCAATAATTCTTAAATCGGCAACTTCAGAGAAAAATCCCGATACCCGTCGATTTTTATTTTTAGACGCGCGGTTGTTCAGATGATTTTCTTTAATGGAAAGGGGAGGTGTAGCAATAGTTTTGAGTATTTGCGTTACGTATACAGGGTGATTCAAGATAATTGTTGTTCTATAAAAATACAAGCGAACTAAAAAAGACAACTATCCAAATTTGGTATGTAGACATAATAGGTCATGATCTATCTTTTAAAACTATTTTCAAAAGTGCAACGTTGCCACTTCTACCAGAAACCCAAGGCATTCAAATTGAATACCCTGTATGTTATTGCATTTTCGGATTCTGCATAAAATTCTAAGCAACTTTTGTTAATATTTCCCTATGCCCGTCTCTAAGCGTTACATAAATGACCTCTAAGATAAAATAATAATCTGACCAACCGCACACTTAAAAATAAAAATCCACTGGTTTCGGAATTTTTTTCTGATTTTATTTGGTTTGAAAGATCTGTCATAATAATCTTTGGAAAAAAACTGATTCACTTCATATGTCGAGCAATTTAGTATCAAGAATACAGAAATAATTCAGTTTAAAACTGACAACAAAAAGAAAGTAGCAAAAAGAATAGATTTTTTAGATATCGAGTTGGCACGAGTCAAATTTAAGACACTTACTACTTACTTCAATACCTAATGGTATTACATTGTAGGTATTTGTACTAAGTGAATAACTGATAATTAATTAATAATAATGGCACCATTAAGTGAAACACAACGAATTGAAGTATTAATTATGATTGAATGTGGAGATAAAACCAGAACGCAACTACAAGTATGTAACTTGTTTAATACAAAATATCCTGATACACCTATCGGACAATCAACAGTTAGTAAAATTGAGAGAAAATTTAGGGAAACTGGTCACGTTAAACATATTGCAAATGCTGGTCGTCCAAAAATGAACGAAAATGTAAAACTTGATGTGTTGTTAGGTTTGGTAGAAAATCCTCATAGTAGTTCCAGAACAATTGCAGCTGATGAAGGCATTTCACAAAGGTCAGTGTTACGTATACTTAAAAAGGAGAAATACCATCCGTATAAAATCCAGAATGTGCAGGAACTCAATGAAGATGATCCGGATCGCCGAATGCAGTTTTATGAAGTCATGCAAGACTTATATAACCGCAACGCAGGATTCCTTCGTCAAATTCTTTCTTCGGATGAAGCTACATTTTCCTTAAAGGGTACAGTAAATCGACAAAACTGTAGATATTGGAGTAAAGAGAATCCTCACTGGATGAATGAGTTACACACTCAGTATCCTCAAAAAGTGAATGTCTGGGCGGGGATAGTAGAGAACAGAATAATTGGCCCTTTTTTCTTCGATGAAACTCTTACACGGCAACGATATCTGGACTTCTTACAATATGAACTTATACCGGCCATTCTCAGTGATTTTCCCAAATCAAAATGATCCTGATTTACCAAATGATAATATATGGTTCCAGCAAGATGGTGCACCTCCTCACTATGCACGTCCTGTTCGCGATTTTTTAAACATAACTTTTCCTGGTAGATGGATTGGAAGACGAGAATCTATAGAGTGGCCCCCAAGATCTCCAGATCTTACACCTCTTGATTTTTTCTATGGGGCTATTTAAAATCTAAAGTATACGTCGAGATACCATGAAATCTAGAAGATTTGAAAAATAGAATTAGATTAGAAATGCGTAAGATTAGTCCGCAAATGATCCACAATGTTCAAGAAGCTTGTGGTAATCGGTTCAATTACTGCCAAGAAGTAGGAGGGTGGCCATTTGACCATTTAAATTGAGTTACAAACAATTCTACAATTTTTTCTCTGTTTTGTATTAATAGTAGATACTTACTTACCTGTGTGAATTTTTTTTTTCAAATTTACTAACTGTCGATTGTCTGATAGGTTTGTTAGGATATTTTGTATTAGATAAGTTACATACTTGTAGTTGCGTTCCGGTTCTATCTCCACATCCAATCATAATTGATATTTCTTTTCGCTATCATTTTTAATGTGCTTACTGTATTCTTGATACTAAACTGCTCGACATATGAAGTGAATCAGTTTTTTTACGAAGATTATTATAGCAGAACTTTCAAACCAAATAAAATCAGAAAAAAATTCCGAAACCAGTCGATTTTTATTTTTAAGTGTGCGGTTGGTCAGATTATTATTTTCTTTTAGAGGTCATTTATGTAACGCTTAGAGACGGGTATAGGGAAATATTAACAAGAGTTGCTTAGAATTTTATGCAGAATCCGAAAATGCAATAACATACAGGGTATTCAATTTGAATTTTCAAAGTTGCTTTGGGTTTCTGGTAGAAGTGGCAACGTTGCGCTTTTGAAAATAGTTTTAAAAGATAGATCATGACTTATTATGTCTACATACCAAATTTGGAATAGTTGTCTTTTTTAGTTCGCTTGTATTTTTATAGAAAAACAATAATCTTGAATCACCCTGTATACGTAACGCAAATAATCAAAACTATTGCTACGACTGATTAGATAATTAAAAGATCTCTCAAAAGTTCCATTGAAACATCTACCCTTTCAATTAAAGAAATTCATTAATGACGTCATCACGCTTACATAGGTAACCTCAAAAATAAATTAATACCCTGAACAACCGCGCGTCTAAAAATAAAAATCGACGGGTATCGGGATTTTTCTCTGCAGTTGCCTATTTAAGAATTATTGAATTTATTCCATAATTTAGCCGCTCACGGTATACCCGGAATAGTTTTTTACATTTTTTAACACAACACCTGGTTTTTTCAAACACGCCTCACACGTTTGTAAATCAGCATTGTGAGTTAATGCTGTGAGCTAGTATAATAATTTAATAAAATAGGAACATAATTCATTAGCGTCTAAATGTTTGCATCCCAAAGACTAATTGCATTATTTATTTAAAAGAATTCCCAAGAAAGCGTTTATAAAGTTATCTCGTTGATAAAGGAACTTAATGATTAAATAATCGCACTATAATGAGACAAAAATAGTATATAAACATAAAAGCGTATTTGTGCAACATCAGTTCCATCAATCATTAAAAATGAAAACTATGATTTTGGTAAGATTGTTTCATGAATTAATTTTAAAATTGATTAAGTTAATTGAATGCATTCTGATTTCAATGAGTCATAACGCAATTGCACTGCTTTAAGAAGTAACAGTTTTTTTTTGTATCCTTACTCTACACTTTTTGTCAGATCAGATAGTATTTTCAATATGCTCCTACCTTTTCTGGTTTTTATTTTATATAAAATTATTTATTGGTTGTTTTTTTTTGACATTGTTATTAAAGGTATTCAAACAATTTCATAGTATGCTTTCACAAGTGTTTTTTTACATTTTGTTGAAATATTTGATATTGACGATTGTTAATAACTGTTTATGTTTACTGATAACGACAGCCGTAATTTCTGTTGAAAGTACGTAACTTTTCATACTACTATTTTTGAATGTTTTCTGTTTCATAGTTTACCATCGTTTTGGCGCTTGTTGCCGCTGTATTCGCAGGACCATCAGCAGAACCATCACCAAATCCAGCGCCTAGACCACAATGGTTAAGTAGTTATCACGGTGGTTATGGTTTACCTTATTATGGTAAAATATTGATCTAAAAAAGCATTATTTGATTTTGTTTATTTAGGTTATGGTTATAATATTGGTTATGGATACTATTAATCTATGATACAGATATGTATTATAGAACAACAATAAAAACTCTCTAAGAAAACAAATTTTCTGTCCCTCAGTGTAAAGTTATATAATAATGACTGTGCATAACAGGCACATATCAAAAAGTGCAAAAAGCAGTGTGCTCTTGGTCTGTACTCGATCCGTACAGTCCTTTACTAATTCAACTATACAGTCTAATACAAACAATTTTGTTTGTGCTTGTTAAAGTATGTGTAAAAATGAGTGGAGTTTGGTTTATGGCTATCAACGGTGAGATTTAGATTTACATCTAGAGAGTGTGTCACCTTGTTGACAAGTATGGTAATGAATATTTTAGTGCCAACCCGCCTGCTTTGTGTAAGTACGAACCTGGTTGTGATATACCAGTTTATAGATATCCTGTAACTCTAATAGGAGGTCTTATGTAGGGATACTATGCTTGTTAATGACATTGCCGGGGTTAACTCACAGCACAGAGGTGCGGTTTCAATCTAACGGCAGTTTTTACAATGTTAGTTTTGTTAAAATTATAGAAAATATCCAAACGCGTAATTTCCTTAAAACACTAATTCAACAAAACGGTATCCTTCAAGAAAACGAAAAGATCACCTATTCTAACTTTTCCTTTTTTCACCAATTATAACACTCCCATTCATCAACACTTTTAAATGTGGCGCAATCCTTAGCATATTTGGTGCGGAGTTGCCTAACAACGGGTATGAAAAATTCTCAATTTGTGAGACCATAAATACGGATACTTAGTCAGAATGTCACGACTTCTGTTACATAACCGCTTTTCTTTATAATTTCGGCTTTATAGTTCTTTTTGCGAATTTTGTTCATGTAATTAACGTAATCATTATTTAATAATTTCCTTAAGCCACTAAGGTACTTAAGATTTTTTGTTTCGGCTAATAATCTGTGGTAAATTTGAATTGGGTCGTTTTTTAAAGAGTCCTTTGCCAAAACATTTCAAAGCAAGCATATACGTTATTCCATTAAGATTTTCTTTCAGTAGAAAATAGGCGTTACTAAAAATATTGTTGAAATCAGCAATGCTATTGGTGTTAATTTTCCTAAAAGAATATTGAACGAATGTAACATAATTATTACATTGTTTAATACCTGACGTTAATTGTAAAGCATGGTCAGTCATGCCTACATCTTCTACTAAATATGAGCACTGGGGTTCGTTAGTTATAATGAAATTATGTGTGGGTGTGTGTGCGTGTTTGTTAGTCAATTTCACTCTCTTTTATATTGTCATTTCTTGTATGTTGTATTCTTGTAATGGGTGTCTATTAATGATTGAAGCTGACGTCATGTAGCAAATTTTGGTTAGTTTGGTACCACTACACTTCATTTCGGTCGCAACGATTGATATTAGCGTCCTATGATGTAATTACAAACATTGTTTATTAAAATTAAACTTTTGTAAATGTTTATTGCCAATATTTGCTAATTACAATTATTTAACAAAATAAATTTTACAATTATTGTTAGGACAAAAATACAAACAATACCCTGACGCTGTAGACATAAATTAATTCTCCGCTTCATGTTTTCAAACACATGCTGAAGTTCTTCCCGTGTAATAGTCTGAATCTCGTGTTCAACTACTTCCATTGATCATCTAAATTATACAATCTTTTTCTATAAATATTGTGTTTAATCTTTCCAAAATAACGAAAAATTAATACGGAATGAAGAATGAACGGAAAAATTATAATAAAAGCTAATGAAGAACAGACACGTGCGACTATGGCAAAAAGGTAGAAACCGACTGATTTTACAATATAACTATCAATGTTGCAAATACTAAGCAAATAAATTTCATAGAATTGACATGACGTCAGCTTCAATCATTAATAGACACGTGTTATATTCTTTTACATGGGATATCATGTTATAACTATATAACAAATAAATCTTGTAAAAGATGGTTTTGTCTACTTAATCCTAAAGATTTAAGTTTCCACAGATGTGTATTCTTTATACAGGGTGATCCAAATTGATTGCATCGGCCCGCTTGCAGCAAAAAAGCCATTCTCCACTTACCTCATTTAGTGATTCCAATTATTTCCAGTGGTGTACATACGGGTATTACTGATTGGGAGGGATATTCAAAAATTGATGATATATCGATAAATATAGCAAAATTTTAAATGACGTAAATAATCTGTAGTTCTTGTTTGTTGAACCTCCATCTTAATGTTATTAAGAATGCCAATAAGTAAATGGAATGTTTTTAATTCAATTTAGTTTTTATTTGACGGATGACTAAGACAGATTATAGTCTCCGAAAAATAATAATAGGTGCTGAAAATGTTGTCCATTATTTTCTAAGCATAAATTTACTCTACCTTTAATATTTTCGAAGACAGCTGGTAACTGTTGTGGGGTTATTGCATTAACGGCGTTCACTGTGGCATTCTGTAACTCCTCAATTTAAAACACTTTTAAGATGATCAAAGAGAAAGCAGAGTCAAGCAGGGAGATTGTAGTGCCCATCGATTTTTGCTTATTATTCTATCACCAAAAAATTGTGATAAATATACCAACGTTGTACAGACCGTGTGGTCTGTTGCGGAATCTTGCTGGAAATGCCCATTTTGAAGCTCGTCGTCGTGCAGTTATTCAATAAAAGGTCTTAGAATTAATTGTTGATAGTTGTCAGCATTTATATTATCATTAAAAAAAATGGACAAATTATTCGCCTTCTCGACATGGCGATTCAGTTGACCAGGTTCGGTAATTTAGAATTCATCCGCTTAGATGAAACCATGCCTCGTCAATGAAAATGTTATATCCAAAACATCATTGCTATTGAGATTTTCTTTAAACCAGGTACAGTACGTTCAGGCCTAGGACGTTTCGCCGCCCGATTCGGCGTTCGGTTCGCACCGCCATTTTGCCAGTTCGCCAGAACAATTTTAATATTAATAACATACCTATTACGAAATTTCTCTGTGCGTATTAAAAAACAGCATATCTATTGCTTCTTGATCAATTTTTAATCCTTTTAGAAAATATTTTAGCACTTATATTGTTCTTTAGAAAATTAATATGGTAACGCTTATTTTTATACCACTGCGTATTTACGTAGGCGATAAGGTACAATATCTTAAGTTTCCTCTAATTTAATACAGATATTCCAAGAATCCATTAACCTAAGTTGATGTTTTGTTTACTAAAATATGTTAGAAAACGGATTTAATTAGCTAATTTAAATAAATAACCTACACAACTAAAATTTAGTAATAATGGATAATTGATTTGATTAACAGATTCACTCTTAGAAACTGAAGAATGATGTAAATAACAGAAAATTTTGATATTTGTGTTCTATACAATTACCAATTCGGCCAATAAATTACATTATTACAAATTTACTGTTACCTAGTGTATGTTTTATTCCAAATATTAAAATTGTTCTGGCGGCGAACTGGCCCAGCGGCGAAACGGCTGGCGGCGAAACGACTGGCGGCCAACCGACCGCGGCGAAATGTCCCATACCATACGTTCGATGCTTTTCAAAATCAGTTAGCAGCAGTTCTTGTAATACAGACATTTTTTACGGATGCATTTTCAGTTTTTTTACTAGCCCTCTGGCGTGTCCCATACCAAACTCCTACAATTACAATTAATAAATAACCAATATTTAGTAATAAAAATAAATTTTACTCAATTATCACTTTGAACAGACAATCGTCTTAAAGATTCATTGGGACTAGCTTCCAATCGCACCCGAATATCTTCTAAGCCTTGTCACGAAAACGTTGAACAATTTGACGAACATGCTGTGTGAATGTTTTGTTGGTAAAGTCAATGTTGACGAACCGTTGTTGGAATTCCTCGAAGCAAGAACTTGAGAATATTTCCAGACACCATCTGCATCTCGTTGTCCATATCGAAAATAAGCCTCCAAGATAAACTTATTGTGTTCATCCGAAAACATGACACTAACAATTATAATCTATAAATTATTCGCATTTTATTTTTATTCTGAATAGAGCTCTGTATTTATTTATTTACCAGATAAATCAATTAAGTACGTGCAGTTTTGTCTTGAAAAGACAGATTTTAAGTGAATTACAGGAACAATAAAAAGACAAACGAAACGACAAGAACCGAAATAACCAAATTATAACAGTTTATACATATGTATTTACGCACGCTCATGACCCCAGCGGATGAAAGTTTTGATAAACAACTTACACTTTCTAGTGTTAGAATACGTTTTTGATAACAATATGACCATCAATTAGGATCACGTTGTATTTACAATTCTAAAAGAATCGTGAAATAAAGGACCACGCCATTTTCTTATGGAAAGTGGCCTTCGGTTAATATGTCTAATTTTTGTACATGTATTAGTTCTTGTCATACTCATCAATATTGTTTATAGGCACAAAGTCATTATATAGCTAGTTTTAGGAATACAGAGTGTTCCAAAATACCTACCTTGCCATGTTAATTATTTTTGGTTTGAAAGTACTGATGTTCATTTTATCTTCCAAATGCGATTTTACATCTCTATAGGATATGTAGTTATACACAGGGTGATACACAATTTTTAAAGTTTTTAAAAAATTATTTTGTTTTATTACAGCCACATAATTGCTACTATGAAAGACTCTTCATTAGATATGGTATTGTATTAGTTAAGTAAATAGTTATAAATATATATTATACAAGGTGATTCATAAGTTTTGTCCCAATTATCAATTCCTTTTAAAATCAAATAATGGAACTCTGTGTATGTGAATTGACTTTGACTTGATGTTGTAAAGAACCAGCGTCCTTTACGTATGCTTTTAGAATAAATTATTTGCGGACCATCCTATATTTAAGATTTCAAAAGTTTACGCGATATTGCACAACGAATAATTTATTCATCACCGCTGACGTGTATTTCTAAAAACCCGTAAGTTTTTGCACGTCAGAACGATTACAACCAATCGCATAACGGCATCCCCCGCACGGTAGCCGCGAAGCCGCCCACAGTTGCACTTGTATAAACCCGCGACGGACAATGAATGGATGAATCGAGAAATCGATGAATCGATGAATCGAAGTAGATTCCAGTCAAGCCGATATCCAGCAGCCGCCACCGTACTGTTTGCTGTGTGTAAGCACCGACCTGTTATTCACCGTCGAAGAGTCCATCGCGACCGTGTGATAACGCGCACCACCTCGCACCGGGCAACCTAAAGTTTAATCCTGTACTGCCATTGATAGACACGTAAGTTGTAAAGTTATAAAATCTGACAAGTTACAATCAAACACTACAGATCGTAAATAATTCCGGGCTGAGCCTCCAGGAGTACAAAGTACACTAACACCTAGAGTCACGCAGGGTAGATCCCGACGTACCTCGCAAATACCAAGCACACTAACACCTAGAGTCACGCAGGTAACCCCGACGTAACTTGCAACTAATTGAGGGTGAAGGGTTGTTACATGGCTGTAAAGACCTACGACCTTTCTCTTAGTCCATCCGGTTAAGACAGGCCATCGCCTGAGTCTTCTGGGCATTACTAAGATCCGCTCGAAACTCATACATACAAGACATACAGACAAACACAATAACCGTACACGGTGTCTTTGATCGCAGGAGAGTACCCCGAAATCGGTTGTATAAATTGGTAGTCAATATAACTCTCAAACACCTAGGGCGAAATCGATTGTAAATAAATTAGATAGTACGTAGATTATTCTATATTTACGTAAACCTATTAAAGTCATTTTAGAGTATTTGTAATACCAAGTATTTTGTTTCAGTGATTGAATGTAGATAATTAGACTTAGTATAGAAATCCGTAATAAATTCCGTTAGATAAATAATCTAATTGTCTAATCCAACCGGTTATAATTAAAGAAAGACAGTACCGAGATCTCGCATTTGCATACGCGCATTTCGCGTGTATTATTGGCGAGTCCGACATACTCGCTTCAGCGCTCCAGCGTTACTGAAGAGTAGATAGTTATGCCATGCGTATAGACCGAGAACGATATCGATTTTCTCCGTCCGAGGTCGTTACACTGGCGCCGATGAACAAAACTACTTAAAGCAACGGTACCAGCTTCTGTAAATACAGGACCGTAACCTAAATTTTACCTCTTAGGTAAGGAATAGATTAAAATAATATCTTTGTTCATAGAAACGACGACGCACTCAATAACCAGCCGCCAACCAGAAAGGCGCGTCAATAATAATCATTTACTTAATAGGGCGCACTACCTATAGCATTTAAAGTTAGCGTAGTGGTGCATAATACAATGTTATCCTTTAGTTACACAGAGTAGGTACTACTTAAGATTATACATGGCGATTCAATAATTTTGCAAAATATTAAATATAACAATAGATCGAAAACCTTCCTTTTTTTCATCACCCTGTCTCTAAAAATTGACTCGGTCAAGGTATATTGATTTTAAAATCTTCGAATAATGATTTCCTTCCTAAAGTTTAAATTCAATCCTATGAGTAGATTTGTAGATAGAGTCTGGCAAGTTTCACGAGCCATGTCAAATGAAATTGTCAGCGTTTTAAATCCTTATGGAAAGTGGCCTTTGGTAAAAATGTATAATTTTCTGATACGTATTAGTTCTCGATGTACTCATCAATATTATTCATGAGCACAAAATCATCCTCTGACTAGTTAAAGTGTTAAAGTTTCAAAATACCACGATTCGCATGTTCATTGTTTTTTTATTTGAAATAGCTACGTCAATTTTTCTTCAAAATGCGATTTTGCATCTTTATGGGATATGTAGATACATATACACAAACGGTATAATTGATTCTTAGTTACCGGGTGATACACAATTTACCGGTATACTTTTTAATAAAATTATTTTGTTTTATAACAGCCACATAATTGGGTTAGTTAAGTTAATAGTTAAAAATATATTATATAGGGTAAAAATATATATTATACAGGGTAATACAAAGGTATTTCCCAATCATCAAATCTTCTTAAAATCAAATAACGGAACCCTCTGTATGGAAATTGATTTTGACTACATTTATCTTTAGTTAGACGTATTATGTATTACTTAAGAATATACAAGGTAATTCAATAATTTTACAAAGTACTAAATATGACAATAAGTCGAAAACCCTTTCTTGTTTTCATTACCCTGTATTTTAAAATTAGCTCTTTCAAATGATGTATATAGATTTTAAAATCTTCGAATACAGCTTATTATACTGATTTTGTTCCGAAAGTGTCGTATCAATCCTGAGATAGAGTCTGGCAGGTTTCACCAAGACATATCAAATGAAACTGTTAGCGGTTTTAAAGGAACCAATATGTTACCTCTATGGTCTATTGTTTAAGCTGGATTGAATTTGGAACTTCCAGAGAGTAGTTTTAAATTATGATACACAATTCAGCATGTTACATGCTGTGCAAAGTGAAAACCAGAAATATATACCAGACACATTGTTTAACTCGCGTATAATGTACCAAACGTCAGTAAAACTGTTATTACCAGGAAGAAGGAATACGTCTAGTATGTGTACTGTACCTATTATATTGATGTATATTGATTACACAAAAGCTGAAAATTTAAATGAAACAACCTGTATATTTTTACATGTTTGCATTCTAGTTCAAATATAGGCAGTTCATCTGCCAAATGTCAACTCAAACGCCATTTTACTTTGACAGAGTCGGCTTCAGGAACATGTTGTGTTAATAAAATTAGAACATTAAAAATTATTGCTTTATTTAGGAACTAAGGAAATTACTATGCATATCGTTTTACTAGTACTTAAAGAGCTATTTAATATACAGTGGTCCATGCATGTTTCTATTGAACAATGAGTTTTAGTTAAAACCGTAATTTTTAAATTTGATGGTCAACAAACTTCACAAAATTAATTATTAGGAAAAATAATACTGTGGGTACGTCAATTATATATAATTTAGATGACGTCATAATGATCTAAAATTGTAGAAAAGTGTAAAATATACAGGGTATTCCATTTAAACCGGAAGTCGCCATATTGTTTTTATGTAAAAATCCCAAACTGGCACTAATATAATCCACCAACATTTGAACAAAATCTAACAACCCGTTCAAAAGTCACAGGTGACTCTATTTGATTTACACCCGGTATATTTCTAACATATTTAAAGACTTATTATTTAAAGACTACACATTGCAATGCAACAGATCCTATTTTACTTTTTACTTTGAATGTCACTGGGCTTAAAAAATGTTGATGTATCTCCTCGGCATTAATCATAATTAAGTTGTTATGCCTTATTGTATGCATTTTTATATCATGTATTCACATATCCAGTAACAAAATTATAGAACCTAAGTTTTCTGTATTGATTTGCTTAGTGTAGCAATGTCTGTTTAAAATGCTGTTACAGTCCAGAAAAAGTACATTGTTATAATTATTATTTATTACATTGTATAAAAGAAGATTTACATTATTAACTAAAGTACGTCCCAGAATGTGAAAGAGTAATAAATCATGTTATTAGTGAAATAGTCTTTTTGCATGCAAACGGCAAATAGAAATCAGTAGCAAACCGGGCTAGTTTAAACGAAGGTGCTGTAAATGTGCTGCTTGCAAAAGTGGCGACGGTTCAGGTAAACGGCAAACAAAAGACGACCCTTTAAAATTCGACTTAAGCCTAAAGATCATACGTGCGGTAGGGATTTCAGAGTATTAAAAATTGTAGATTTTTATATTTTACAGATATTGTAGTATATGCCTTTATTAAGTATGCTAACATCCTGTCGCTATCAAGATGATTTATTACTCTCTGATATTCTGGGACGTACTATTTATTTTCCAACCAATATGGAATTGATATAATCGAAACATTCGTTCTTACTAACTTTTGAAGAGTCACTGTAAGAGCATCTTTATGAATAGGCGTACTGCTAATAGGATAATTACTACGTGCACAAATAATCATACAATCACGTTTGGCACAGTCAATGCTTAATCAATATCTGTTATTACTTCGTCAAGCTTAGCACTTGGTTTAAAAATAATAAGAATAGTGATTTTTTTTTTAGTTTCTATCGTCACTTAACATTTTGTACCTTTCACGTCAATGTCTGCCGGATAGGGATAATATTCTTGATTTTTTTAATGCCTGATCTTTACTTTTACAATACTATCTCAATGATGGTGTCTATCTACAATTATTTTATTCAGCGTTGATATCGGAGTGTTCTTTACGAATTTGATTCACACTTCTGCTTTTGAACAGCTTAAGTTGAATTTTTTTAGTTCCACCATCAATTTTAGCGATTAACTAGTGTACAGTTTCTAGAAAATATTTTTTTAGCTTGATTTGAAGCGTGTTAATAATAATATACAATGTTGAAATTTTTTTTTAAGCAGTGTTTAAATGAATGTTCGCACTGTATTTGTAGATAAAGTGAGTTTTTCTGCCCGACTTGTTTTTAATGTTATTTAAAGAATCGTCATTTCTATTATTCTTTATTGAGGTTTTTCCAAATTGTCTCACATCTTGAACTTGTATTGCTGCCTAAAGCTTTTTTTAACCTCCTAACAGGATCTGGTTTTTTTCATTTTTTGTCAAGGTTCAGTTTTCCTAACTCATATGTTAATTGATTCATTTTTAAATGTGAGATATCTATTTTAATGTGGATAGATAAACGTATTTAATGATATCACTGCCACAACAATTGCTTAATAAAATATTATCACTTGGAGCCAAACGTATTTTAATTTTTATCGCTGGCACACCACTTCTCTCAATAGATATTTAAAGAACCAATAACTTTTTTTACCGGTGCTGACTTTAATACATAAAAACTTTGACATTATATGTGTTAGTGAACACTGGTTTACAGATATTTAATCCTTGGTACAGTGTACATACGCGCACAATTGGCCTTTGCTTTGCCCATGCAGACCTAAATGTTACGCGTGCACTCACGTCCTTTAACGCTTGTATTATTTGGGTTTACTAATGGCCTTCTCAAATGTTCGGCGAATTTAACATTTTAACTCACTTCTTGTTTAAATTCTTAAAGTCTGTCCAGACACGAAACGAAGAAATAAATTAAATATAATTAATAATTGTCTAGAAACTTGACTGGTTTAATATCGTTAACAAACGCATATACTATCCTTGCCACCAAAGAATTAAGCTACGTCATCGATACGAATTGGTATCTCCCCAGGTAATATGGGTAAGAATCAAAGTGGAGTTTCGAAGAATTTTCCTTATTGCATGCTATACACCGGTGAATGAAGAAAGAGACTGGGTGCGTGAGAACTTCTGTAATGAAGTAGAGAACGTGTTGAACGTATGTAAGTCAAACGGAAGAGTGATGATAGTGGATGATATGAACGGATGGGTAGGTGTACAGAGAGAACATACTGAACGCCTTCTAGGAAAATTCGGAAACCAAAGAGTCAATGAGAATGATAAACGTGGTTAAAACATAAAAATGTGCATATGTATACATGGCAAATAGGTGAATCTAAAAGCAGACTTGATAGTGTATGATGAACGGCTTAGAAACCTCTTAAAAGACACAAAGGTGATGCGCGGATCAGAGTGTGGAACGGACCACTTTTTGGTTATATCTAGACTGTGTTTAGGGCAAAACTGGGTCTGGAGAAGGAAAGCAAACGTAGTGCGGACGTCCAGAATTAGGGTGGACAAACTAGTAGATAATAGTGCGAGAATAAAATACGCAGATGCTGTGAGTAAAGAGTGAATGAAACAGTGTGGAACGAACAAATAAAAGACATTGACGTTGAAAGTGCATGGATAAGCTTAAAAAACTGTGTTGTCAACTGTGCCGTGCGGATATGTGGAAGACCTACTGTAGATAGACAGAAAAAATGTGCTTGGTGGAATGTATTGGTAATAAGAAAAAAAGAGACTGAGAAAAAGCGATTGTATGAGGTGTACAGATTAAGAAATAAAGAAGCAAAGGAGGCAGTGAGAATAAGTAAAGAGGAAGTGATGGCTGTGGAAGGAGAGAAAATGCAGAATGATTTTTAGGGAAACAAAACACTCTTCTGAAAATGGGTCAAAATTACAAAACGTGGCCCAAATCAGAAAGCTGCAGGAGTGATGAATATGAGCAACGTAATTGGAACGATTGTGAAGTGAGGAAATGCTGGCAAGAATATTTCGGAAAGCTGTACAGTAGTGAGGAAAGTAAGACTGAAGGGTTAAATAAGGAGAATGTAGAAGGATGATGAATGAAACTGAGAAGGATATTGGGATAAATGAGGTAGAGAAAACGGTAGGGGTTGAAAACAGCAGGAGCAGGCGTAGATGAAATCACTGGTGAAATGCTCAAGATGGGTGCAAAGCTTATACGAAGATTATGTGAATTATTCAATGTAGCCTTATGAGTGGAAAAGCTCCCAGGGATTGGAAGAGCGCGATCACCACTGCATAAGGGTAAGGGTAACAAGAGTGATTGTAAGAGGTACAGAGGAATAAGTAATTAAAAATGATTATTAAGAGGAATAGGTTTGCTCAGCGTGCCTGGTACAGTATTTGGAAAAATACTGATTGTTAGAATACGAGAAACTAGACAAACTAAGGTTTGGAATGTGCAGGATGGCTTCATGCCAGGATCGATAAGTGTTTAAGGTAAAAAGGAAAGCTGTACTGTGCGTTTGTAGATCTGGAGAAAGCATACGACACAGTAAACAGGCTGTGGGAAATATTAAATGATATGGCGTAAATAAAGGTCTAATAAATGGAATAAGGATAGTATACAACAGTGTGAGTAAATACTTTAATATTGAGCAAGGAGTGCGACAAGGCTGTGTGATGTCACCGTGGTTGTTCAATGTTTACATGGATAAACGTGTTAGACAAGCATGTACCGATACAAATGGTGTAATGGTTGAAGACATAAAAGTACGACTTCTGGTGTATGCAGAGTCTTATTAAGTGACAGTACGGATGAGCTACAAATCGCTCTGAGGAAGCTTAATACAGTCTTTAAGAGCATGGACCTAAAGATAAACGCGAACAAAGCTAAGATTGCGGTGTTCAATCGGGAAGGTGGACAGGGAGATGAAATCGTGGAGCAAGTGGACGAGCTGGTATATCTGGGTAGAATGTTTACTGCAGATGGTGCAATGGAGGGCGAGGTTGGGCGAAGGGTTAATGCTGGAAGGAAAGTGATTAGAAGTATGTGGACCATAATGAGAAACGAAAGCATGAGCCTAGTTGCGAAACGAGCAATCTATAATAGCGTGTTTGTCCCGTCAGTACTGTATGGAAGTGAGACATGGGTATGTCAAAAAAAGCACGAAAGAAAATTAAATGCCGTGGGTATGAGTTTCCTGAGAAGCGCATGTGGTAAAACGAGAAGGGACAAGATAAAGAATGAATGCATAATGACGGAGTGTGGCGAGGAAAAGACGATGATGGATAGGTGTAAAAGTAGAGCATTACGTTAGTTTGGTCACGTGGAGAGAATGAACAACGCAAGATTAACGAAGCAAATACATGTGGATGAGGTTAGAGCAGACAAGGTGTCTGGTAGGCCGCCTAAAACTTGGCTGAATGTAGTAGAATGTATGATAAAGGAAAGAAAGATAAAAGTTTTAAAAATAAAAGGACATGTCTGAGACAACGTATGAATCTTGCGGAAGCTAGGGAGGTATGCGGAGATAGGAAAGCATGGAGAAAGATTGTGAATGGAAAATAAATACGAGGCAGGTATTGTTTTGCCTACCCCGCAAGAGAATGGCGTGAAGGTTAAGTTAAGTAAAATTTCAAGTGCATTTTGAGCAACCGACGTATGTTACCGACTGTGACAATGACAATAGATGACCCATAAATGCTTCTTGTAATTTTTGTTTTAATATGATTATGTAAATGCTCCTATGACTGACCTAGTTTGTTATTCTTCTGACATAACCTCCTTTTGCTTGTTACCACTTGTTACTTCCTTTCATATTTCCTACGTTTCCATATTTCATTTTTCATTATACATTTTCAAAACTGTTCTTTTGACAACCCTTCCCTTTGTTCAATCATTTACGTTTATTCCAACATCTTTGTTAGTTTTTTTCGAAACCTCGTAATGTCTATGCAAAGTAAATCCTTGCATATGCAAGTTTGTGCTGAATTTATTACAATATTTTTAAAAGGTGAAAGAAAGCAACGGCCCTTTAATACCACTTTATAGTGTCCAAGAAGTAGGTGTTTTTAGAATTGTC
The DNA here is from genome assembly GCA_036346205.1 of Vesta saturnalis. NCBI lineage: Eukaryota > Metazoa > Arthropoda > Insecta > Coleoptera > Lampyridae > Vesta > Vesta saturnalis. The sequence goes on from JARFJB010000799.1 coordinate 4,917,953, forward strand.
TTAAGCTCAATTAATAGTGATCACACACTTACAGCGTGTGGCAAATGCCTTGGGAATATCTGTCACAACAGTGAAAAATATCAAGTCTCGGGCAAAGTCCAAACGTCGATGTAAGAAAGTTAAATCCGAAGATCTTATAGATACCCCTAAAATGCCCATTAGGAATACCTTACATAATATGTAAGAACAAAGTGAGTATATTATAATTATATATGTATAGCTTCTACATTAGTATAAATTGTATTATTTACAGAAAAACGTGTCACAGTTGCAACTTTAAATACAGAAATTCGTAACACCCATATTCTGTTAAGCGATAGAAGTATAAACCGTGCCATACATGCGATGGGGTTCAAGTTCCAAAAAGAGTGTTATAGAAGAGCTTTGGTAGAAAAATAAATATAGCTGAAATGACAACACAGTTTTTGAAACAATACATGCAAGAAATCAATGCACCAATTCGTAGACAAGCAGAATTCATTGACGAAACATGGATCTGCTCAAAAGGAAATCCGGAAAAGACATGGCAAAATGACGATGTAGAGAGTGTACGAAAATCTCAAAGATATGACGGTAATAGGTTTATAGTTATTCATGCTACGATAGATAACACATACATTCTGGAACACATGTCAAATAAGGAACTAGAAAAAAAGGGGGAAATGGTAGCGGTATTTGTGGGACTACTTGAGGAAAAAAAAAGATGAACGAAGGATTGGTAGAAAGGATGGAAGAAATAAATGAAGAAACGAGGAATAGGGTGAGGGTGAATGGGAAATTAAGTGAAGGATTTATAACAAGGAAGGGACTGAGGAAAGGATGTCCACTGAGCCCAAGCCTGTTCGTGATATACACAGGAGATCTAGAGGAGACATTAAAGGGGCAACAAGAAGGAGAAGTGGTGGTGGGGATCAGGTGTGGTCGCCGGCATACGCAGATGACATAGTGTTAATAGCGAATGAAGAAAAGAAATGAAAGACAGATATTTAAAAAGAAAAGATTTGGAAGTAAATTGGTACAAAACAAGTAAATGTATTGAGAAAAGGGGGAAAAAAGGTGGAGTGGAAATGGAGGGAAGGCGAGATACAGCAGGTAAAGGAATTCAACTACTTAGGATATACGATGAGACAAGACAATAAAGAACGAGTGAGAAAAGGGAATAAATTAATAGGGCAAGTGTGCAGGGTAGGAGAAAGACTGTTCGGAATGAACTTAGTGAAAAGGAGATTATTATTTGAACAACTAATAAAAAGTGTGGCGTTGTACGGGGCGGAAGTGTGGGAGTGGAAGGAGTACAAAGAGATAGAGGGACTGCAAGAAAAATACTGGAAATGGGTACTGGGAGTGGAAAGAGAAACACCGGGATACTTCATCAGAGAGGAGGTGCAAGTAGAAAAATAAGGGTGGGCGGAGGAGGAAACAAGTAGAAGATAGGATTCTAAGATATTACAAGAATGTTGGAAGGAAATAAAATAAGGAAGAATAAAATGTGTACAAGAAACCAGGAAAGAATATTATGAAAGAAATGGGTATGCGAAAGAAGAAGTGGAAAAATAAAGAAGGGAAGGTGTGAGCGTGAGAGAGGACATAAGTAGAAAGGAAAGGGATGTCCAAAGGCAGGAAAGATGGATAAAGGTGAAGGAAGGTAAATATTAATACAAACTATAGGAAGATCAAGGAAAAAGGGATACCGGGATACATGGAAGGAGAAGGGACGAAGGAAAAAAAGAAAGTGATAGCGAGATTTAGATGTAGAAATGAAGAAAGAGGGATCAAATATTAGAGAAAAGACGAAGACAGAGTATGTAGGCTATGCGGGGGGAGGGGGTGAAACGATCAACCATATGATGAAAGCATGCAGGGAGGACGGTAGAGGAAATACAGGGGGAAAAAGGAAGGGGAGGGATTGGATGGCAGAAATATGGAAAAGAAGAAGACAGTTAAGGGGCGAGGAAGACAGTGTAGATGGAGTGAGGAAAAGAGAGACATTAGAAAGTCAATTGTAAATAGTAAATAGAATTTTAGTAAATGTAAAAAGTGTACACAGTCCTTTGTAATATTATTAAATAAGCAAATAAAGATATGTAAGTAGTTATTCATGCTTGAACTGCCGCAGTGGTTGTACAGAATGTGTTTAAAAAATGACTCACTGAAAATCTCCTAAACAATTTAGAAGCACCTTCATTAATTATAATGGATAATGTGCCTTACCATTCCAAGTTAGTTGAGAAACTACCAACATTGTCTTGGACGAAAGGTAACATCATTTCATGGTTAATAAAAAATAACATTCATTACGATCCCAGCTCACTCAAAACCGATCTCTACTCCTTAATAAAATAACAACGAATAATAAAACGATATGAGGTAGATGAAATAATAAGGATTTACGGACATGACGTATTAAGATTGCCACCTCATTGTGAATTCAATGCAATTGAACTAATATGAGTACAAGCTAAGGGATACTATGACAAGCACATAGGAAGAGATGGCTTCAAAGACGAAAATGTAATTAGTATGTGATACGAAGCTTTACAACAATATAATCAACATATTTAGGCTAATTGTGTACGCCTTATAGAGGAGATTATGAAACAGTGGTGTAAACATGAGGAAGTGCTAGACTTTACATTAGCCGAAATGATTATTAAGGTTACAAATTGTAACAACCCATTTTGAGTTGTATTAAAATATACCATAATTTATGTTCTTTGTTCATTTAGTTGTAAATACAAGAAAAAAAATTTAATTATTAATGAATTATAGGCATGTGGTAAGCAACTTAATTTGCATTTTGGTGTAACTTAAGTGTATATCTTCTTAAGGTTTATACTCCACTTCTTAAATTATTTTTTTCTCTCATATTTTGCGCAAGGCGTCATCATCTGCTTTCCTAAGCGTCCATTTCTTTTTCTTGTGATACACTGTTTGATGCAGGAAGCCATTTTTAGGTTTTCACCTAAATTTTGTAAAAAGTGCCATTGATTTAATGATAAGAAATATTTAACTCGTAATACTAAAATCTAAAACATTTGCTTTTTGCAGGCACTTTTATTTTTTTACTTACTTTTACGTTTACATTTTTACCACTTTTGGCATTTTTGATGCTTATGATTGCAATTTTGCACTTAATTTAGATCTAAACTTAGATCACACCTTTTTATTTGAACTTTCGAGAGAATGCAATAAACATTCGATTACTTAAATTTCTTAAAGAGCAACTTATAAGAAATAAAATTCCATTTTGGTGAGGTTTTCAACGTAAAGCATTGTTATTGCGGTATATTGCGCAAACATTGATACAAGGATTGCATCACCTTGGTTTGAATTTCCGTATTTATTTTTACAATACCAGGGTTCTCAAGAACCAGGTATTTATCAGTTTAATGATTTCTTAGTATAAGGCTAATTTTAAGATATATTTTATATAACCCTAAATTTAACTGTTAATAAACATAGTCTGTATCTTTTTATTTTTGGTAAAATTTTTATTGTAAATCTCGGTTTAGTTATTCTGATCACAATTAAAAAATAACTTGGCGTCTGAGATCATTTTTATTAGTGTTACATTGCAGTTTTTTTTTTCTATTGATGTTAAGTGGAAATAACAGCATAAATTGTGGTAATTAAGCAAAACAAAAGCATGAACCGGCCTATTTAAACTACCGACTGAGACAAAGGCATTATTTTTGGTGAACGGGTTGTATCTCGAGTTAGTTTAACGATTTGTTTTGAGAACATTTAACATTTATTTCTTTATTAAATTATTTACATTTCATTATAAAATGATTGCAATAGTTCGGATACAGATTAATCGTAGTCTTTTCTTTAAGCAATGCGTTACTACAACATAATTATGTACTTTATAAATATACATTAATTAACAATTACAGTTGCACATATTCGAATATCTTTAAAGCTCGTAATTACATAACCTACAAATTTTATAATAATTATTAATCACATGTAAATGTTTGACATATACCTTCGTTAAAATCAGCATTTTACCTTAATCTCATTTTTAATTTTCATTCACCTGTGGGTCAAGGTACTATTTTTGAAACCATATTTCATATAATCACCTGCAATTGTAAAAGATTAAATACCTTTGTATGTATAATAAAGTCTAACACGCCTTTAACTTTTACCTTATGATAAACCTTTCTAATCCGTTTTAACAAAATTTTGAGATTTGGAAACATTACTGTATTGCCGTTATCTAAGAGAAGATTTATTAATAATTATTATTATTATAATTATTATTATGGACATAAGTTGACTCATATTTTTATATTCGATTCATTACTAGATTATGACGTAGGTCAGTTCTTTGGTAGCGAAGATAGTATTTACTTCCGCCTTAATAATTATGTAGTGCTCTTAATTTCAATTACTACACCCAAAACTTTAAAATTTTCTCTCTCTATGGCACGTATTTGATGCCCAATACTTTTTTGAATACAATCGTTTCTGCTCTTCTCAAATCTTTTTGAAACTTTATTTAAATTTAAAAAACACAATGTCCAACTTCGTACAACATCAACTTTGCTTGTAAACAGTATTTCATATTCCTTAAAAATGGGTTCTGATAGTGAACAAATATTTTTTCAACTGCACAACTGAGTTTTACAACATAAATTTGTACAGACCGTTATGCACTTCTTCTGAAAACCGAGCGCTATCGTTCGTCGAACCGTTCTAACTAAAGTAATGCGTAAATGAATAGGTAAGCTGTGTGCTAAACAAGGATGTCATTGGACACGTCATTAGTGCGAAAAGGATAGATTGCAAATATTGTGTCTAAGCTCTTAAGTAGCTATGACATATATCTAATATTTTCCAATGTATTAAGCTATCACGGTTACCAGTTCAAAGTTTGTTCCATTTCATAAACATTGCATAAATGTAAGAAATTACTAAATCGTTGCAGGTAAAAAACATATATTTGTTTTACGTACGTTTCAGGAATATTATTCCCTTCTTCAGAAACATTAAAAGGGTTCTTTAAAACTAACTGATTAACATACTGATCTACAATAAATATTTCCTAATTAGTATAACAAATATTGGCTAAAAAGTTGTTAAATTCATTTTGAACTTACCATAAATGAACGAATAACATGAAAAATGCAGATGAATTACTTATAAACAGTAACACATAATGATTTTTAACGGAACTACTATTTTCAATAGAAAAAGTGGTTCAACGTTAAACCCCTATAACAGAATGAAAAGTTTGTATCAGTTAAAAAATGTTATTTGATTGAAAACAATTAAAATCTTACCGTCAAAACGGGTAAACTGTAGACCCCCATGATTAAATGATGATAAAAGAAATTTCCAAAAGAATTTAATATTATCCCTTAGCAATTGATATTAAAGAAAGAACGTGTCTTATTACAGTATGCTACACATATAGAAATGTCAGAAAATGCAAGTATAAATACCAACTTGGTTGAAACACAAGACGGCAACTTAAAAACTAATTACAACTTAAAAGTAACTAAACACTATGGTTTACATTTACTTATTTTTAATGATATTAAGATATATGTTACTTAAATTATTAATGTCCATTTTGTGGTTAATAGAGTCATTTTTTGAATATAAAACATTTCCATGAATAACCTTTTATGGTAATTACTTTCTTGGGCAAGAATTTTTTTGCAATTGAAATTGAAAGAATGCCCTGTTTGTAAGTAATGATTGCACAAGGCGGTATCATTACGTTTAATTTTGATAGAATAACGGTGTTGGCTAATACGTTTTTACAAAAATTGTGACGTTTGTCCTATATATGATTTAGAGCAGTCATTACATTCAATTTTGTAAATTAAATTTGTTTTATCGTCATCTGGTACCTTAGTTTTAAGTTTGGTGTGAAAGTAATTGATGGTATTGAAATTTTTAAACGTTATGTGATCTTTATGTTGAGTCTTACTAAGAATAATCTTTTTAATTTTTGTGGTAACATTCGGAATGTAAGGTAAAGTAAAAAAATTTTTTTGGTGTTTTGGGTTATCATTGTTTGTGTTTTTAAATTTATGTTTATTCTGTATCCACTTAATACGTTTTTTAATTTGTTTGTTAATGAATAGTAATGGAAAATTATTTTTAGTAAGTGCGTTTTTAACTTTTTTCGATATTTTTCGGTCTAAATTTTGGGTGAGAAAGAATAAATGCACGATCAACTAGCGCGTTAACAACATTTATCTTGAAGTTCATGTAATTCAAAGAATTAAAATTGAGGTATCTTTCAGACCAAATGCTTTTAGTGTACCAATTGGTGATAATACTATTCCCATCATTGATTAAAGTGACATCTAAAAAATTTAGTTTTTTGGTTGTTTTCCATTTCAATAGTAAATTGTATACGAGGATGACAGTTGTTAAAATGTGAGAGTAAAGAGTCAATGTATAAAGGATTAATTAGCAAAATGCAGTCATCAACATACCTTTTGTAGAAATTAATTTTGTCGTTCCAATAATTATCGTCCAATATTTTATTTTCGATGTATTCCATAACCAAATTAGCGATTGTGGAAGAAAGAGGACTACCCATTGCCGTGCCAAACGTTTGTTTATAAAATAAATTTTTATATTGAAAGTAAGTTGAGTTTAAAATTAATGTAGCTGCGTTGACAAAATTTTCTTGTGAAAGGTTTGTAAATTTTGAAATTTCATTCCATTTATCAATAATACATTTAATAGCTAATTCTGTAGGTATATTGGTAAACAATGATTGGACATCTAAACTAATAAGTTTGTAGTTTTTTGGAACATAATGATTTTTGACAAATTTGTGAAACGACCAAGAATCCTTGGTATGGAAGACTGATTTACCTGTAATATTATAAAGTATGTTGGTTAGGAATTTTGAAAGTTTGTAGGTTGGCGACTGAATATTGCAAATTATAGGTCTTAAAGGTATGTTATCTTTATGTAATTTAGGTAATCCATATATCTTAGGTGGTACTGAGAATTTACTTTTTAAATTTTTATAGGTACGTTCATCTATTTGTTGCTCTGTTCTACACTTTTGAAGGATATCATTAACCTTTTTTTCGATTTTACCAGTGGGGTCATGATTCAATTTTGAATACGTAGTATTGTCATTAAGTAAATTTTCCATCTTATCTTCATATGTTTTAGTGTGAAGTATGACAGTTTTATTAACTTTGTCGCTTTTGGTAATGGTCTACAGTTTACCCGTTTTGATTTTAATTGTTTTCAATCAAATAAAATTTTTTAACTGATACAAACTTTTCATTCTGTTATAGGGGTTTAACGTTGAACCACTTTTTCTATTGAAAATAGTAGTTCCGTTAAAAATCATTATGTGTTACTGTTTATAAGTAATTCATCTGCATTTTTCATGTTATTCGTTCATTTATGGTAAGTTCAAAATGAATTTAACAACTTTTTAGCCAATATTTGTTATACTAATTAGGAAATATTTATTGTAGATCATTATGTTAATCAGTTAGTTTTAAAGAACCCTTTTAATGTTTCTGAAGAAGGGAATAATATTCCTGAAACGTACGTAAAACAAATATATGTTTTTTACCTGCAACGATTTAGTAATTTCTTACATTTATGCAATGTTTATGAAATGGAACAAACTTTGAACTGGTAACCGTGATAGCTTAATACATTGGAAAATATTAGCAATTTGTACAGTTCAAGAAAAATAACTTCAAACTTTTTAAATTTACAGTACCCTATTTGGTTTATACAATGGGTAGTATGGAATACCATACATTTCGAAGCATATACAGGGAAATTAAAACCAGCAACAACATGGATGATATTTTACCTTTTATTAACCTCCAAAAACTAACTTACAAATTAGTAAAACTGAAGAACAAAAAATTATTTCTACTTAATTGTCGGAAGAATAATATTTTACCTCCTTTCTTGAATTTCAAACTTAAAGTTCACCTTGAGAATTCTGATGAACATATAAATGCACAAATTAAAAAAGTTCGTTTAAAATTTCAACAACAAATCTTAAACATCATTATCCAAAACACACACATGGCTGAAAAAAATCTCTGGAATAAGTTTACCAACTATAAAAATTACATTGTGGCTAATTACAATCAAGACACTAATGAAAAATTCTTTCAATTACTTCAACACAAAAAGGAAATTCTGTTTAACAAAATTAAACAGAAAAACATCAAGAAGATTAGTAAACTTACACACAAAAACTGTATTACACCAAATATTAACTCTAATTGGATAGTTAATTTAAGTAATGTTAAAATTCCTAATAATGTTCATTATGTGTTACAGCAAGATCCTAAAACTACTTTATATAATAACGGCATTCCCATTCCACAGATCTTGGCTGATACTGAATTTATCATTAAGGATTTGGACACTGACTCTAAAAATGAAATACGTAATAAAACTGCCAATATAATCACTAATCATATTAACAATAATAAAAACAGAACACGTTCTTCTATTAATACTGTTAATGGCTATATCAATGAAACAAAAAATTTTATCAAAAAACATCCGGATTTAATCATTACCAAAAGCGACAAAGTTAATAAAACTGTCATACTTCACACTAAAACATATGAAGATAAGATGGAAAATTTACTTAATGACAATACTACGTATTCAAAATTGAATCATGACCCCACTGGTAAAATCGAAAAAAAGGTTAATGATATCCTTCAAAAGTGTAGAACAGAGCAACAAATAGATGAACGTACCTATAAAAATTTAAAAAGTAAATTCTCAGTACCACCTAAGATATATGGATTACCTAAATTACATAAAGATAACATACCTTTAAGACCTATAATTTGCAATATTCAGTCGCCAACCTACAAACTTTCAAAATTCCTAACCAAAATACTTTATAATATTACAGGTAAATCAGTCTTCCATAGCAAGGATTCTTGGTCGTTTCACAAATTTGTCAAAATCATTACGTTCCAAAAACTACAAACTTATTAGTTTAGATGTCCAATCATTGTTTACCAATATACCTACAGAATTAGCTATTAAATGTATTATTGATAAATGGAATGAAATTTCAAAATTTACAAACCTTTCACAAGAAAATTTTGTCAACGCAGCTACATTAATTTTAAACTCAACTTACTTTCAATATAAAAATTTATTTTATAAACAAACGTTTGGCACGGCAATGGGTAGTCCTCTTTCTTCCACAATCGCTAATTTGGTTATGGAATACATCGAAAATAAAATATTGGACGATAATTATTGGAACGACAAAATTAATTTCTACAAAAGGTATGTTGATGACTGCATTTTGCTAATTAATCCTTTATACATTGACTCTTTACTCTCACATTTTAACAACTGTCATCCTCGTATACAATTTACTATTGAAATGGAAAACAACCAAAAACTAAATTTTTTAGATGTCACTTTAATCAATGATGGGAATAGTATTATCACCAATTGGTACACTAAAAGCATTTGGTCTGAAAGATACCTCAATTTTAATTCTTTGAATTACATGAACTTCAAGATAAATGTTGTTAACGCGCTAGTTGATCGTGCATTTATTCTTTCTCACCCAAAATTTAGACCGGAAAATATCGAAAAGTTAAAACGCACTTACTAAAAATAATTTTCCATTACTATTCATTAACAAACAAATTAAAAACGTATTAAGTGGATACAGAATAAACATAAATTTAAAAACACAAACAATGATAACCCAAAACACCAAAAAAATTTTTACTTTACCTTACATTCCGAATGTTACCACAAAAATTAAAAAGATTATTCTTAGTAAGACTCAACATAAAGATCACATAACGTTTAAAAATTTCAATACCATCAATTACTTTCACACCAAACTTAAAACTAAGGTACCAGATGACGATAAAACAAATTTAATTTACATAATTGAATGTAATGACTGCTCTAAATCATATATTGGACAAACGTCACAATTTTTGAAAAAACGTATTAGCCAACACCGTTATTCTATCAAAATTAAACGTAATGATACCGCCTTGTGCAATCATTACTTACAAACAGGGCATTCTTTCAATTTCAATTGCAAAAAAATTCTTGCCCAAGAAAGTAATTACCATAAAAGGTTATTCATGGAAATGTTTTATATTCAAAAAATGACTCTATTAACCACAAAATGGACATTAATAATTTAAGTAACATATATCTTAATATCATTAAAAATAAGTAAATGTAAACCATAGTGTTTAGTTACTTTTAAGTTGTAATTAGTTTTTAAGTTGCCGTCTTGTGTTTCAACCAAGTTGGTATTTATACTTGCATTTTCTGACATTTCTATATGTGTAGCATACTGTAATAAGACACGTTCTTTCTTTAATATCAATTGCTAAGGGAGAATATTAAATTCTTTTGGAAATTTCTTTTATCATCATTTAATCATGGGGGTCTACAGTTTACCCGTTTTGACGGCAAGATTTTAATTGTTTTCAATCAAATAAAATTTTTTAACTGATACAAACTTTTCATTCTGTTATAGGGGTTTAACGTTGAACCACTTTTTCTATTGAAAATAGTAGTTCCGTTAAAAATCATTATGTGTTACTGTTTATAAGTAATTCATCTGCATTTTTCATGTTATTCGTTCATTTATGGTAAGTTCAAAATGAATTTAACAACTTTTTAGCCAATATTTGTTATACTAATTAGGAAATATTTATTGTAGATCATTATGTTAATCAGTTAGTTTTAAAGAACCCTTTTAATGTTTCTGAAGAAGGGAATAATATTCCTGAAACGTACGTAAAACAAATATATGTTTTTTACCTGCAACGATTTAGTAATTTCTTACATTTATGCAATGTTTATGAAATGGAACAAACTTTGAACTGGTAACCGTGATAGCTTAATACATTGGAAAATATTAGCAATTTGTACAGTTCAAGAAAAATAACTTCAAACTTTTTAAATATGACATATATCCGGATTTTAAAATTCTAATTACAGTGCGTATGATGGATACAATCGCGACCAAATGTTTCTTTGAGTCTTTAATGGTTATGCCGAATATAGTCGCATGCGTGAGTTCTCCGATAGATGCGCCTGTACAGAAAAAACCACGGTTTTTATTTGTAGATTATAAAATACTCATGTAAATATTTAATTTGGAGGTGTGAACAGTTTTGATACTGCCATAAACGCATGTCTAATGCTTTAGAAGAATTACCTTTTAGTTACCATGAATCATACCTGTGTTACGTTTTTATCAATTGGTTATGTATGTATTTTTACACGTACATATACGCTTTCTTAAAACAGCTTGATTGTTTTTTTAATCGCGATAACGTATACATACGTATTTTAGATAGTGTAATAGATATAACGAACATATTAGCATGTGACCAAGCGCGGGCATCTTGGGTGCGATTTGAAGTTTTAATCTGACCACTTAAGAGGTTAAATCAATTATTATCAGATCAATCAAATTTCCGTTATAAATGTGTATCCGTTACAGTGTACCCAATGTGCTAAACCGTTTACCTTTAATGGATTTCGGCATCGAATTGAAGGATGATTATTAGCATATCGGGTTGTCTTCCGGATTCCTGCTGATCACAGCACTTTGCATTGCTGACGCCCAGCATCTGCTGGATTACATTATAGACCCTGATTTGAAAAAGTACGTTTTTGCGTACTTGGTTGATATTACTGCGTTGAGAGACACGCTTAACAAACATTACACAAATCAGAAGACGTGTTTATTCGAGCCAGAGCAGTTAACACACTAATAATAAATTTCTGTTTTTCAGTAACACACTAAAATAATTAGGTCACGTCGTCATTAACGACGTAATTTAAGCTGCCCTAACAAAGTTGCTCCTATTACCCCCACACAACTTCCACAATTTGCAGTATGAACTTCGTTTTAGAGATTAATTCTAAACCACCTTTTTATACCCAATTTCTTTAAGACCATTAACCAAGCTACTTTAATTACACAGGTGATTACAACGTAATTACCTACGCCAGTGGTGCTTCTGGCCCCCTGAACAGAACTATTTCTTTACCAAAAAATCACTTACAGTTTCTATAATTGAGAATATGAAGCCCGCCCGTACACTCAATGAGAAACTGTCGTACAAGAATCAACGGATGTTACTGCCCCTTTCTTGACTATTCGTCCTTGCCTACCAACTTATCCGCTATCTAATATCACTCAAGATGTTGCATGCAAGTTGTCAGCGAAATATTCTGGACCGTACATTGTAACCATAACCCTTACAGTTGGATTAAAACCACACCGCTGTGGTGAGGCCTACCGCGGCAATATCCCTACTTAAAACCTCCAAGTAGTGTTACAGGATATCTATAAATGATAAATCACAACCGGGTTCGTACGTACACAAAGCAAGTAATATTTGTTACCATACTTGTCAACAAGATAGCATCCTCCTTAGTAGTTAATCTAAATCTCTCCGCCGATAACCCTAAATTAAACTCAATTCGCTAGTTTTTACCATATTTTAACAAATACAAACAAAATTGTTTGTACTAGATTGTATAGTTGCATTAATAAAGAAATGTACCCAGGGAGTACAGACCGAGAAAACACTGCTTTCTGCACTCTTTGATAGCGCCTATCACATACAATCATTATGTTAAATTTAAAAATTTAAAAGTAATGGATAATCTTACACTCAGAGATAAAAAATTAAAATTTCTTACAAATATTTTATTGATGTTTTATAATACATCTTTGTATCGTAGATTAATAGTATCCATAACCAATACCATAACCGTAACCTAAATAAACAAAATTATATAATGCTTTCTTAAATCATTAGTTTACCATAATAAGGTAAGCCGTAACCACCGTAATAACCACCTAACCACTGTGGTCTAGGCGCTGGATTTGGTGATGGTACTGCGAATACAGCGGCAAAAAGGGCCAATACTATTGTGAACTATAAAACAAAGAACATTGAAAAGATAAAAAGAAAATTTCACTATTATTATTCATAATACAATAGAAAACAACGGGATAATGGTGTAATAATATAAATATTTATCTTCGGTATAGGTACATACAACGTTATTAACAATCGTTCAAATAATTTAAAAAAATTTGTAAAAACCCTAAAGAATAATCTTACTATGGTAATTCCATAAATGTGAACGCATACTATTAAATATTTGGTAAATACTATTAATAATAAAAAAAAAAACTGTAAGAATAAAAAACAATTGTTACTACTTAAAACAGCGCAATTGAAATCAGAATGCATATATTTAACTTAATTGATTTTAAAATGAATTCATCAAACAATCTTACCAAAATCACAGCTTTCATTTTTAATGATTGATGGAACTGATGATGCACTGATGCACCAATTCGATTTTATGCTTATATACTATTTTGGTCTCATTATAGTGCGATTATTTAATCATTACGTTCTTTATCAGCGAGATTATTTTATGCTTTATAAACATTTTCTTGGGAATTTTTTAAATAAATAATGTAATTAGTCATTGTGATGCAAACATTTGGACACTAATGAGTTTTATTATAAGTTTATGTTATGAACGAATAAGTTCCAAAGTGAATATGTAATTAAAAATTATTATTAATTTTATTAAATACATAAATAAAAAGTTTACCTTTGGTAGGATTTGAACCTACGACCTGTACTTTATTAGAGTACTCTAGCAAAGTATAGGTCGTAGGTTCAAATCCTACTCGAGGTAAACTTTTTATATAAGTATTTTATAAAATTAATAATAATTTTTAATTAATATTGAATATTGTTCCTATTTTTTTAAATTATAATTATTATTACAGAACACTAACTCAAATTGCTGAGATACAAAGTGTACGTGAGGTGTGTTTGGAAAAACTAGATCGAAATGTTAAAAAATCTAAATCAATAAATATGTTTAGTATAGTCAATATAGAGAGCATAGGTCGATAAAAAATTTTAAGTACTTGATTAAGAAAAATAGTGATTTATCCCAAATTTGGAGTTATAAGAGTAACAATAATGAAATTAAGTTTGGTACGTGTAAGGCACACGTTTATGGTTGCAGTTATAGTGACTTAATAAGTTGGTATTATAAATTTACCATAATATATGATTATAACTGTGAGGACGGATTTAAAATAACAATAAACAATTATGGCTAAGACGTTTTTAGTCGTCACATCGCCGAATCATTTTTTAATTTTGGAAACCGATCATAATCGCTAGGAGCCTAATTTGGCGAGTATGGCGAGTTAGGCACGAGTTCAAATGCCAATTATCAAATTTTGAACATTGCTATAGCAGACAGATGGAAAAGAATTTTTTTCCTTACCAATGAGCCGAGTGGTAATATCAAGAGAACTCACAGACAACGTCAGTAGAGATATTCTAAATATGTATCCAATATTGTAGCAAAATCTAGTTTAAATCATCCACCCTTTAGTTAAGGAGTAGATAGGAGGATCACACGAACAAAGACTGTGGTTTACGCAGTTTATGTATCTGCTTCGTATTGTATTGTATCGTATTGTATCGTATTGTATCGTATTGTATCGTATTGTATCGTATTGTATCGTATTGTATCGTATTGTATCGTATTGTATCGTATTGTATCGTATTGTATCAGTATTATCATTGTATCGTATTGTATCGTATTGTATCGTATTGTATCGTATAATATATCGTATTGTATCGTATTGTATCGTATTTATCGTATTGTATCGTATTGTATCGTATTGTATCGTATTGTATCGTATTGTATCGTATTGTATCGTATTGTATCGTATTGTATCGTATTGTATCGTATTGTATCGTATTGTATCGTATTGTATCGTATTGTATCGTATTGTATCGTATTGTATCGTATTGTATCGTATTGTATCGTATTGTATCGTATTGTATCGTATTGTATCGTATTGTATCGTATTATTGTATTCATTATTGTATCGTATTGTATCGTATTGTATCGTATTGTATCGTATTGTATCGTATTGTATCGTATTATCGTATCGTATTGTATCGTATTGTATCGTATTGTATCGTATTGTATCGTATTGTATCGTATTGTATCATTGTATCGTATTGTATCGTATTGTATCATATTGTATCGTATTGTATCGTATTGTATTCATGTATTGTATCGTATTGTATCGTATTGTATCGTATTGTATCGTATTGTATCGTATTGTATCGTATTGTATCGTATTGTTATCGTATTGTATCGTATTGTTCTATTGTATCGTATTGTATCGTATTGTATCGTATTGTATCATGTATTGTATCGTATTGTATCGTATTGTATCGTATTGTATCGTATTGTATCGTATTGTATCGTATTAGTATGTATGTATTGTATCGTATTATGTCGTATTGTTCGTATTTAGTATTGTATCGTATTGTATCATTGTATCGTATTGTATCGTATTGTATCATGTATTATCGTATTGTATCGTATTGTATCGTATTGTATCTATTGTATCGTATTGTATCGTATTAGTATCGTATTGTATCGTATTGTATCGTATTGTATCGTATTGTATCGTATTGTATCGTATTGTATCGTATTGTATCGTATTGTATCGTATTATATCGTATTGTATCGTATTGTATCGTATTGTATCGTATTGTATCGTATTGTATCGTATTGTATCGTATCGTATCAATATCGTATCGTATCGTATCGTATCGTATCGGATCGTATCGTATAGTATCGTATTGTTTCGTATCGTATCTTATCGTATTGTGTTGTATTGTATTGAATTGTACTGTATTGTATTGTATTGTATTGTATTGTATTGTATTGTATTGTATTGTATTGTATTGTAATGTATAGTATTGTGTTGTATTGTATTGTACTGTCTAGTGTTGTGTTGTGTTGTGTTATGTTGTGATGTGATGTGTTGCGTTGCGTTGCGTTGAGCTGCGTTGCATTGCATTGGATTGGATTGGATTGGATTAGATAGTACTGTATTGTATTGTATTGTTTTGTTTTGTTTTGTGTTGTGTTGTGTTGTGTTGTGTTGTGTTGTGTTGTGTTGTGTTGTGTTGTGTTGTGTTGTGTTTTATTGTATTGTATTGTATTGTATTGTATTGTATTGTGTTGTATTGTATTGTATTGTGTTGCGTTGCGTTACGTTGCGTTGCGTTGCGTTGCGTTGCATTGCATTGCATTGCATTGGATTGGATTAGATTGGATTGTATTGTATTGTTTTTTGTTGTGTTGTGTTGTGTTGTGTTGTGTTGTGTTGTGTTGTATTGTATTGTATTGTATTGTATTGTATTGTATTGTATTGTATTATATTGTATTGTATTGTATTGTATTGTATTGTATTGTATTGTACTGTACTGTATTGTTTTGTATTGTACTGTATTGTATTGTATTGTATTGTATTGCATTGTGTTGTGTTGTGTTGTGCTGTGTTGCGTTGCGTTGTGTTGTGTTGTGTTATATTGTGTTATATCGTACTGTACTCTACTGTACTGCACTGTACTGTACTGTACTGAACTGTACTGTACTTTGCTGTACTGCACTGTAGTGTACTGTACTGTACTGTAATGTACCGTACTGTGCTGTACTGCACTGCACTGTGCTGTACTGTACTGTACTGCACTGTACTGTACTGAACTGTACTGATTGTTTTAAGCATTATTGTGGATTTATTTTTAACTAAGCTTCTATGGGTAACTTTGTTATTATAACAGTTACAGAGTCGTTTAATTAGCAATATTGGGCAGAATTTTAAGACCAATGAAATGACGTTTTGAGTTTTGATCATTGTTGCCAACTTTCGTAGTTATTTAGAAAAAACTAAAAATGAGCCGAATTTTCAAACTCAAATATCTTTGAAACCGTTGCAAATAAAGCTAAAACAAGAGAAGTAATTGACAGATATAGTTACGAACTTTAAGGTAATCCTATCTTTAAATTTTTTTGCATAATAAATAATAATAAATCAAAACCAATTGAGAGATCGCATCGCAGAAGGTGCAGAGGTATTTAGATTGAAACCGAATATTTTCCAAAATATTCGATTTTCAGTTATAGAAAAGAGCCAGAAG
>JARFJB010000799.1:4937500-5027500 GCA_036346205.1 Vesta saturnalis
CTAAAGATTTATGCAATCAGAGTAAGCTTATTTTATGTGCTTATATGCACTTTGTTAAATTATTTGATTTTAACGATTGTACGTTGTATGTTTACCGACAACGACAGCCGTAATTTCCTTTAAAAGCTTATAAATATTTATAGTGTTACACCATTATCCCGTTTTAGTCTATTGTATCATGAATAATAATCCTGAAGTTTTTTTTATATTTTTAATGTTTTCTATTTTATAGTTCACAATCGTTATGGCACTTTTTGCTGGTGTATTCGCAGGACCATCAGCAGAACCATCACCCAATCCAACGCCTAGACCACAGTGGTTAGGTGGTTATTACGGTGGTTACGGCGTACCTTATTATGGTAAACTAATGATTTAAAAAAGCATTATATCATTTTGTTTATTTAGGTTACGGTTATGGTATTGGTTATGGATACTATTAATCTACGATACAAAGATGTATTATAAAACATAAATAAAAGATTTGTAAGAAATTTGAATTTTTTACCTCTGAGTGTAAGATTATCCATTACTTTTAAATTTTTAAAATTCACATAATGGTTGTACCGGGTGAGTCATTAAAGAAGGACGCCGGCTATATCTCAGAAACCGCTTATGTTACGACTTCAAAAAAAAAAATTCTTCAGTAAATGTGGCCAAGAGAAAATGCTGGAAATAATTTTAAAGTTTGTAAATAGACCGCTAGGTGGCGTAACTGCTGTAGTAAATTAAAAAAATGTCTAATAAGTAACAGAAACTTAAGGAAAAGGTATATTGGAAATATCGTGGTTGTAGTTTTTCTGTAACTTCACAGGTTTTCCGTTGGGGGAGCTGCGAAAGTTGTCAGACAAACACGTAATTATCTTCGGAACCAGTCATCGAATCTTAAAAAGTAATATTTCGTTGGAAAGATCTTTTCTTGCGCTATTCGTTGATGTATTAAAAAGTTAAGTTTGATTAACGAACAAACCGCTAGAGAACGCTTTCTAAATCTTGCTGAAATTTTAGCGATTTTCTGCAAAATATTAAATAGAATGGTATGTTTTTTATATTTTAGTCAAAAGGAGTATAAAATTTCGCCTATACCCTGAAAATCTCAAGTCTATATCTTTGTTGGTTTTAATTTTATACCTACTTTAAGTTCAGATCCATGGTAATGATTTTGTAGTGCCACGATCATCCAATAACACTACCAGACCAATAATGCATAATGACGATTTATCCATAGTAACATAACATGCATTATTGGTCCAGAACCAATCCTCGTTGGATGCAAGAAATTCAACATCAGGGCTGGTGGAGCGTCAATGCTTGGTGCGGTATTTTAGGAGATCGAATTATTGGTCCTCACATTTTTGACGCACCACTTAATGGTGAAACGTACCTTAATTTCTTGCGGAACAATTTTCCGTTACTTTTAGAAGATCGTTGCTTACTAGGCAGCAGATGTTTTTCCAACATGACGGCTGCCCGGCACATATTTCAGTACGCGTGCGTCAATTTTTGATTAACACTTTTCCTGATACATGGATAGGAAGAGGGAGCTTTTTTCCATGGCCAGCTAGGTACTTACATTTCCTTACTCATTCTTAACTTTAACAGCTTAATAATCATTACTATTGTTATCTTCTAAAATATAAAAAACATACCATTCTATTTAATATTTTGAAGAAAATCACTAAAATTTCAGCAATATTTGGAAAGCGTCCTCTAGCGATTTGTTCGTCAATCAAACTTAACTTTTTAATACATCAACGAATAGCGCAAGAAAAGATCTTTCCAACGAAATATTACTTTTTTTTTCGATGACTGGTTCCGAAGATAATTACGTATTTGCCTGACAACTTTCGCAGCTCCCCCAACGGAAAACCTGTGGAGTTAGAGAAAAACTTCTTATACAAAAAATTTGTAAAATTGTCCCAAAAATACAACTACGATATTTCCAATATACCTTTTCCTTAAGTTTCTGTTACTTATTAGGCATTTTTTAATTTACTGCAGCAGTTACGCCACCTTGCGGTCTATTTACCAACTTTAAAATTATTTCCAGCATTTTCTCTTGGTCACATTTACTGAAGAATTTTTTTTTGGAAGTTGTAACATAAGCGGTTTCTGGAACATAGCTGGCGTCCTTCCTTAATGACTCACCCGGTACATGATAGGCACATATCAAAAAATGCAGAAAGCAGTGTGTGCTCGGTTTGTACTCGCTGAGTACATTCCTTTACTAACAATTTTATTTGTATTTGTTCAAGTAGGGTTATCGGCGAAGAGATTGAAAATAACAACTAAAGAGGGTGCTACCTTGGTGACAAGTATGGTAATGAATATTTCGGTCCCAACCTGCCTGCCTTGTGTATATGCATACGAACCCGGTTGTGATTTCCCAATTTACAGATATCCTGTAACCCTAATAGGAGGTTTTGCAATAGGGATACTATGTTTGTTACTGATATTGCCGCGGTTAAGTTTCACCATGGTGGTGCGTTACCATCCAACTAAAGGGGATACGACCTTGTTACAATGTACGTCCCAGAATGTTTCTGTGCCAACTGGAAACAACACCCTGAGCGATAAAGGATATCAGGTGCGATTTCCATTCGCGGAGTCAAAGTTTGTAATGTCCCTCCTGCTATGTGTCGTCGCAGTTTGCAAATATCCTGCAAATAATGTTAGGCGACTGTTAGGGAGTACCAAAACTACATTCAGCAATTATTATACAGAAGTTTTCATTGCGAAGCTAAGGGCGGTCTTCATATTCTCAATTCCAAATACTACAAGGGATTTTACACGTAATTTAGTATTTGTGTCCAGGAAGCTCAGAGTACCGCTGAGGTAGGTGATTGTGTAGTTGTAGATGGTGGGTGGATACTTCATTAATTGTTTGCTTGTCGAAGGATTACCAGCTGGGGTTTCTATGAAGTAGCTTGGTTGATGTCAGTATGGTCTTATAGAAATTAGGAATAAAACGGTGGTTAAAAGGAATCCCCTGCTCAAGAGAGATAACAGCTTAAGTTGTGTAGTCATATTTTGAGAATAGTGGCAGCTTATTTGGGGTCAGTTTGAATTACGTCGTCACTGACGATGTGGTCTAAATATTTCAATGTTTTACTGCAAAACAAACATTTGTCATTAGTAGATTAGCTGATCAACGCAAAAATATCGTTTTCAAATCAGGGCCTATAAAGTAATCTGGCAGGTGTTAACTGAAACCTAATGGTATCATCTCTAGTTAAATAAGGCCACTGTCAGCAATGCTAAACGCTGTGATCGGTTGGAATTCGGAAAAAGATCCGATCTGCCGATAATGATCCTTCAAGTCGATGCTCATAATCTATCAAAAGTAAAACTGTCTAGTATACAATAGGTGCACTGCAACGGACAGATTTCTATAACGGAACTTCGATTGATCTTGTAATAATTGTTTTAACTTCTAAAAAGCTCAAAGTCGCACCACGTTTCGGTCACATGCGAACATATACGTCATATCCATTACATAGTTTAAGATACGGCTGTATACGTTATGGCCATTGAAACACAAGTTATTTTAGGAAAACGTCTAAAAACACATACACATCAAATTGACAAAAACGTAATAAATGTATGATTAATGGTAACTAAATGGTAATACTTCCATAACATTCGACATACTATTATGTCAGTATCAAAACGTTTTTCACCTGCAAATAAAATATCTTTATTAGTATTTTATAATGTAAAAATAAATTCCGCAGGTTTTCCTGCACAGGAGCATCCATTGAAGATTCAACAACGCTGTGAAATCTGGCATCCGACTATATTCGGAATAACCATTAATAGCTCAAAGATAAATCGTCCACGTCCGTCATATAATCTGTGATTAGAATTTTAAAATCCGGATATATACGTCATAGCCACTTAAGAAGTTAAAAACGAGATTTGCCACCTATCTTTTACGCATTGACCATCATTGGGTTCTACGGACTAATGATGAGTTCAATGGCATCTTTTTTATGGATATGATGGTATTTTTTATTGATCGCTGTGGAGGATATGAAACGTGTTTGAGCTATACTAGATCGGTGAAACCTTGCAGTTAATAAAATTTTTAGAGTTCTGATATGCAGAAAACCTTTGCAACTGTGTTTCTGTGGCAGTGGTTAAAACTGAGTTGGTATAACAGTCGGTAGACGTCGGTGTGGGTTTTGTGTATTTAGGAAAAATTAGGTTTCCAAGAAATGTTTCATGATTTCATGTTTAGATAAAAACTAGTCTGCTAAAGTCCATGATACAACGTAGTGGAGGAATTTTTACCTTCAATACCTTAAGGGTTGAGCGAAAAGGCGAATAGTAACGGATTGGTTAGTGACAAGGATGTGTCTGAATACAAACGATGGCAATTGCGCGAGAATAACTAACAATAGAAACGATTGTAGCGAAGAGAGCTTCTAGTTTCCCAGAAAAACCACTCATTTTTTATTTTGCGGCATGACAGCATCACCCTTGTCACATCGGCAACACTAAAGTACCAGCCTATTAGTGTACTAGGTACGGCACTGACCTCTTTGGCCACACCTCCAGCCTTCAGTGCAGAATCTGGCTTACCAGAGTAAACAGGTTGCCAAAGTAACTACAATGGAGACAGAAGTGTTCGATATAAGACGTAAGGTAGTTAAAATTTACTTCCAAAAACCTTACACTTAGCAACAAATAACTAAGTGCAATCGGGGAAAACAGTCTTTATACGCCAACACAATCTGAAATCTCTTTGAACTGGGGCAGTTCTTTATTTAATTCTATCCGACTGTGGAAGATAGAATTGTAGCTTAATCGATGGAAAATACTCACATCAATTTCAAGCATTTAACACGTGCACACCATTTCGCTTTAAAAGAGTACGTTAAATTTCGTGCCAATAGTCTTAACAATTTTATGTTAATCCGGAGCAACAAACACATACAGGTCAATTCAATGTTTAAAATCCTTAAGTTCAATTAATATTAAAAGCAAAATCGTCTCAAGCTTAAGAAAATTTTAAAGTTAACAGAAGGCTGTGGATTACACTTTGTATACCCGTAAAATCTACGTAGTAAGGTGCTATCAGTACACATTAGAATTTACCCATGTATAAAAATCAACAAATATTTATAACTGTCATCAATATTCTAAAATAAATAAATATCACCCAATATGGAAATTAACAACTAAATATATTAGTTTCCAACTACGAAATCACTAACCAAAATTTACAACACTAGCAACGGCACCTCAATCGTCCATTACTGAACAATATTTAAGATGACTCTTATTTATAATTTCCTAGTCCTTTTTAGGATGAAGTGTCCCAACGGAGTTCAACTCCTTTAGTTATATCTTGGTGTAGTATACAGACGCGCATAATCGACCTGTGCAGGCATGAACGTTTTGCGTTCACACACGTCCTTTAACGCTTGTATTAATTGGGCAATTTTTTTACTAACTGCCTTTTCAGATGTTCGTGGAATTTAATATTTTAACTCACTTCCTGTCTAAATTCATCATTCTATATAAACATAAGTGGTTTAAAATCGTTAAAAAGCACACATATTTACGTATATCAGCATTAATAACTATTTAACGTAGTCTTAATTTCAATTTACAATATCCAAAACCCTTACTTAGTTAAAAAGTATTATTTTAAAAGTTTCTCTTCTTATGGGACGTATTTTATACACAATCCTTTTTTAACCGAATGGTTACTGTTCATCTCAAATCTGTTTAAACACTTTATTTAAACCTTTGGAAAAATTTTACGATCTCCAACCACATACCTTATATTTTTTACATTAACAGCGTAATGCTTCATATTCACTAAAATTGGTTCTGATAGTAAACAAATATCGTTTCCACTGCACAACTGAGTTTTACAACATAAATTTGCACATACCGTTATGCACTTTTTCTGAAAACCGAACGCCATCGTTCGTCGAACCGTTCTAGCTAAGGTAATGCGTAAATAAATTGGTAAGCTGAATGCTGAACGCATTGAACTCGTCATTAGTCCAATAATAAAATCAACGCGTAAAGGGTTGACTGCAAATCTTGTGTTTAACCTCTTAAGTGGCTATGACATATACATCCGTATTTTAAAACTCTAATTACAGTGTCTATAATGGACACAATCGCGACCAAATTTTTCTTTAAGTCTTTAATGATTATGTCGAATATAGTCGTATGCGTGAGTTCTCCGATGGATGCACCTGTGCAGGAAAACCTCGGTTTTTATTTTTAGATTATAAAATACTAATAATAATATTATTTAATTCGGAAGTGTAAAAAGTTTTGATACTTACATAAAAGCATGTCTATGCTTTAGAAGAATTACTCTTTAGTTACCATGAATCATACTTTTGTTACGTTTTTATCAATTGGTTATGTATGTATTTTTAGGGGCACATATACGCTTTCTTGGAACAGCTTGCTTTTTTAATCGCGATAACATATATATACGTATTTTAGATAGTGTAATGGATATGACGAGTATGTTAGCATGTGCCAAAAAAAGCGGGCCATCTTGTGTGCAACTTTGAAGTTTTAATCTGTCTACTTAAGCGGTTAAATCAAGTATTATAAGATACATTAAACAGTTTACCTTTGATGCATTTCAGCATCGACATGAAAGATGGTCATTAGCAGATGTCTTCCGAATTCCATCTAATCATGGCACTTTGCATTGTGCACACCCAGCATCTGCTAGATTGATAGGCTGTAATTTTCTTGACATAGCCATGTCTCACTTCCGTACAGTACTATGGGACAAACACGCCATTATAGATTGCTCGTTTCGCAGCTAGGCTCATGCTTTCGTTTCTCATTATCGTCCATATACTTCCGAACACTTTCCTTCCAGCATTGACGCTTCGTCAAATCTCGCCCTCCACTGTACCATCTGCAGTAAACATTCTACCCAGATATACCAGCTCGTCCACTTGCTCCACAATTTCATCTTGCATGGTAAATACTCTACTCTCCTTTCCACAATCTTAGTTTTGTTCACGTTTACCTTTAGGTCCATGCTCTCACAGACTATCAAACTTCCTCGAAGCGGTTTGTAGCTCATCCGCACTGTCACTTATTAAGACTGTGTCATCTGCATATACCTGAAGTCGTACATTTACGTCACCAACCAATAGACCATTTGTATCGGTACATGCTTGTCTAACACATTTATCCATGTATACATTGAACAACCACGGTGACATCACATAGCCTTCTCGTACTGCTTCCTCAATATTAAAGTATTCACTCACACCTCCTCTCACCCTAACATATACCCGACTACCGTTGTATACTGCCCTTATTCCGTTTATTAGACTTTCATTTACGTCATATTCATTTAATATTTCCCACAGCTTCTCCCTAGTCACTCTGTCGTATGCTACCTCCAAATCTACAAACGAACAGTACAGTTTCCTTTTTATTCTTAAACGCTTTTCAATCACCTGCTGAAGAGCAACCATCTGATCGACACATCCTCTCCCTGGCATGAAGCCACCCTGTACATCCCAAAACATAGTTTGTTTAGTTTCTCGTACTCTATCAATCAGAATTCTTCCAAATACTTTACCAGGTACGCTGAGCAAACTTATTCATCTGTAGTTCTTGCAATCACTTTTGTTCCCCATACCCTTATACAGTGGTACAATGATCGCGCCCTTCCAATCCCTCGGCACTTTTTAACATATAAGGCATACATTGATTAATTCACACAATCTTCGTATAAGCTTTACAGCCCCATACTTCAGCATTTCACCAGTGATTTCATCTACGCCTGCTCCCTTGCCTATTTTTCAATCTTCCTACCACTTTCTCTACCTCATTTATCCCAATATCCTCAATTTCATTCACCATTCCTTCTACATTCTCCTTATTTAACCCTGCAGTCTTATTTTCCACGCTACTGTACAGCTTTCCTCACTTCACAGTCGTCCCATACTCTTTCGTTGCTCGTATTCATCACTTCTACAGCGTTCTGTTTTGGGCCACGTTTTGTGTTTTTGACCCATTTCCAGAATAGTTTTTTGGTTCCCTCAAAATCATTCTGCATTTTCCTTCCTTCTACAGCCATTACTTCCTCCTTACTTATTTTCACTACCTTCTTGGCTTCTTTGTTTTTTAACCTGTACACCTTGAGTTGTATTAAAATATACCGTAATTTATGTTCTTCGTTCATATAGTTGTAAATGTAAGAAAAGATTTTTAATTATTATTGAATTATGTGTGGTAGGAAACTTAATTTGCATTTTGGTGTAACTTAAGTGTGTATACTTCTTAATGGTTTAAACTCCCACTTCTTTAAATTATTTTTTTCTGCTGAATATTTTCGGGCAACGCGTCATCGTTGACTTAATTGTTTGAGCAAATTTTTTCTTGTGGTACGCTGTTAGATGCAGGAAGCAATATTTTTGGGTTTCCACCTAAATTTTGTGAAAAGTGCCATTGATTTAATGGTAAGAGAATTTAACTCGTAATATTAAAAATTAAAACATTTGCTCTTTGCAGGCACTTTTATTACATTTACTTTTCTACTTTAATTACATTTTAATTACACGTTTAATTTTATTTTACGTACGCTTTCATTTTATGATTGCAATTTTGCATTCAATGTTGATCTAAATTTTGATCACAATTTTTTATTTGAAAATTCAAGAAAATGTAATAAACGGATTATTCAATTTCATGAACATAAATATATAAGAAGGAAAATTTCATTTTGGGTGTGGTTTACAACGAACAGCATTGTTATTTCGTGATATTGCGCAACATTGATACAAGGATTACATCACCTTGGTTTGCATTTCCGCATTTATTTTTTATAATACCATGGGTTCTCAAGAAGATTTATTATATTTTGTACAGGTATTTATATTTATAACCATTATTTAGTAATTTAAGGCTACAACTAGTTTTAAGATATATTTTATTTACCCCTATCATTAACTGTTAATAAGCATAGCTTGTATGTTTTTTATTTTTTTACATTTTGGTAGAATTTTTATTGCAAACAATCTCGGTTTAGTTATTCCTAGCATAATTAAAAAAATAACTTGGCGTCCGAGATCATTTTTATTAGTGTTACATGGCAGTTATTATATTGATGTTCAGTGGAATTAATCGAGCAGAAATTGTGGTAATTAAGCAAATCAAAAGATTGAATCGACCTACTTTAAACTACCGACTGAGCCAACGGCATTATTTTTGGTGAATGGTTTGGATGTCCAGTTAGTTTAACGATTTGTTCGGAGAACATTTTTACACTTATTTCTTTATTATATTATTAAAACACTTTTATACGATTACCATTACTACTTATTTATAACCTCATTCTCATTGTTTGCAGCAATCATTGCCATGTACGCATCTTTTTTCTTACATACTGCCTTTTTTACCGACTCATTCCACCAAGCACATTTTTTCTGTGTACCTACAGTTCAAGCTTATCCATGCACTTTCAACATCAGTGTCTTTTATTTGTTCGTTCCACATTGTTTCATTCACATTCAACTCTTTACTCACAGCATCTGCGTATTTCATTCTCGCACTATTATCCACTAGTTTGTCTACCCTAATTCTGGGCGTTCGCACTACGTTTGCTTTCCTTCTCCAGATCCACTTTTGCCCTAAATATACCCTCGATATAACCAAAAAGTGGTCCGATCCACACTCCGATCCGCGCATTACTTTTGTGTCTTTCACCAGGTTTCTAAGCCGTTCATCATACTTTTAGATTCACCCCTTTGCCATGTCTCTGTACACCCTCCAATTATCAGTTTGAACAGCGTTTTTAGGATTTCTTCTAAACCACCCAATTCCTTTAAGGCTATTAACCAAGCTACTTCACGAAAGCGTCAGATGGAAATAGTTCGACACGCGAATAGCCTCATTTAAACATTTAAAGATACATCTGTACGTGGGTTAGGTGGTGTCCAATGTTGAAAACAACGTAATTGCCTACGTCAGTGGTACTTTTATCCCTCTGAACAGAACTATTTCATTACCAAAAAAATCACTTATGGTTTCTATAATTGAGAATATGAAGCCTGTCCGTACCTTCAAAATGAAAGACTGCCGTACAAGCATCGACGGATTTTACTGCCGCTTTCTTCAATATTAGTCCTTGTCGTAACCTTTGTAGTTGGAATAAAACCGCACCGCTGTGGTGAGACCTAAACGCGGCAATATCAGTAACAAGCATCCCTACTTAAAACCTCCTACTAGTGTTACAGGATATCTATAAACTGATAAATCACAACAAGGTTCGTACATACACAAAGCAAGAAATATTTATTACGAAGGTAGCACCTTTTTTAGTTGTTAATTTAAATATTTCCGCCGATAACCCTAAATTAAACTCCATTAATTCTTACACACACTTTAACAAATACAAACAAATTTGTTCGTACTAGATATATAGTTTAATTAGTAAAGGAATGTGCCCAGCGAGTACAGACCTAGAACACAACTATGTGCCTAACATGTACAGGGTGGCCAACTAAGAATACTAAGAATGAATATCTGGTAAACTATCAATCGTAGAGCCTTGCGCAAGAAAAAGTTATTACTAAAACGGCCAATACAAAAACCTGGAAAATAATTTCATGTTTCTGAAATGGCCGCTAGGGGGCGTAACTGCAACCTTGAATCTAAAAAAGTGATGTTTCTGTGAAATCTGCTATATTAACCTAATAAAAAAATAACTGATTTTTGAAGTCGAGGATAATCTGAACTTTCTTTGTTTGGCACTTTTTGAGGTATGTCTAAAAATAAAGTGGTGGGGGGTATTCAAAGGTTTCCTTAAATAACCCCCTGTATCTTCGAAACGGCTAAACCGATTTTAACAAACTTGGGCGCGTTGAAATGAGCTATTCTTGAGCTACAAATGTTAGAATATTTGAAGTTTTGTTATTTTCACATGTCGTCGTTAGAGGGCTTTGTTCGACATTCCGACAGAAACGGTTAATTTTCGCAAAAAAATTAAACACATTGGTATGACTTCTTTCATGAAGTAGCTTAATGATACCTAAACAAGCTCGCGAAAACCGCATCTCGATATATTGTTCCTAACCTAAAATATCGCCCAAAGAAAACTTTATACGAAAATCCCTTAAATTTTTATTTTTTTTTAACTATATTTTTCTGGAATTGTTTCTATTATGTAAGTTGTGGCCCTAAAAAGGACCGATTTACAGGAGGAAGGTTTTTAATGCCACCGTAAATGCTCGAAATGCTGACCATCACGCTCTATGTATTGCTGAAGCCTCTCATGACTATACAAAACTGCAGCTTCAATTTCGGATTTCGGTATGTTACGTATTGCGTTACGAATCCTGTTTTTCATATCTTCTATAGTAGTAGGTTGAGTCCGAAACACGATTTCCTTTAAGTGCCCCCATAAATAAAAATCGACGCAAGTTAAGTCTGGCGATCGTGGAGGCCATGGAAACAGACTTCCTCTTCCAATCCACCGCTGTTGAAATACTGCATTAATATGCTCTCGCACATTAATAGCAAAATGTGCTGGCAACCATCCAACTGCAAAAACAATTTTTGCCTTGTTTACAGACCCACATCTTCCAACAACAACGGTAATTGATTGGCCAAAAAGTCAAGAAATACATTGCCATTTAGGGGTTGCTCGAAAAAATATGGCCCAATAATTCTGCCTCCCAGTATGCCACACCATACATTTAAACTCCAACCTCCTTGGCGCTGAACCTCATGCAACCAATGGGGATTTTCTGCAGACCAATAATGCATATTATGCAGATTGACTCTCCCGTCACTACTGAAGGTGGCTTCATCGGTCCAAAGAATTTGAAATAAAAATTCTCTATTTTTGCGTATCATGCCTAACATCCAATGGCAATAGTATAACCGTCCATCAAAATCTTCCTCTTTCAAGGCCTGATGCAAAACGACATGATATGGGTGCATTCTTAAAGTAATTAAAAAAAGTTTACCTATATATTTTGATGGCCATTAGAACTTACCTATGGTCCTTCAAAATATTTTGAACCGTTGTCCGTAATATGCCCAACTCAGTGGATAATGCTCTTGTGGTAGCATAAGGATTTCCTTCAATATAGCCCAGTACACGGTAAATATTTTCTTGTGTTCTTCCAATTCTTTGCCGTTGAAACGTAGGCCGAAAACTACCATTGGCTCGTAAGCTCGCCACTAATAGAAACTAATAGAAACAATTCCAGAAAAATACAGTTAAAAAAAATAAAAATTTATGGGATTTTCGTGTAATGTTTTCTTTGGCCGATATTTTAGGTTAGGAACAAGATATCGAGATGCGGTTTTCGCGAGCTTGTTTAGGCATCATTTAGCTACTTGTTCATGAAAAAAAGTCATACCAATGCATTTAATTTTTTTGCGAAAATTAACCGTTTATGTTGGAATGTCGACCAAAGCCCTCTAGCGACGACATGTGAAACTAACAAAACTTCAATTATTTTAACATTTATAGCCCAGGAAACGCCCTTTCCAACGCGCCCAAGTTTGTTAAAATCGGATTAGGGGTTTCGAAGATACGGGGGTGATTTAAGGAAACCTTTGAATACCCCCCACCACTTTATTTTTATAGATACGTCAAAAATTGTCAAACAAAATAGTTCAGATTATCCTCGACTTCAAAGATCAGTTATTTTTTTATTATCTTAATATAGCAGAATTCACAGAAACATCACTTTTTTAGATTCAAGATTGCAGTTACGCCCCCTAGCGGTCATTTTAGTAATAACTTTTTTTTCCGCAAGCCTCTACGATGGATAGTTTCCCAGATACAGTACCTCGCATTCTTAGTTGGCCACCCCGTACAATCATTATGTTAATTTAAAAAATTTAAAAGTAATGAATAGTCGTACACTCAGGGATAAAGATTTAAATTTCTTACAAAGCTTTTATTGATATTTTATAATACATCTTTGCATCGTAGATTAATAGTATCCATAACCAATACCATAACCGTAACCTAAATAAACAAAATCAAATAATGCTTTTTTAGATCATTACTTTACCATGGTAAGGTAAGCCGTAACCGCCGTAGTAACTACCTAACCACTGTGGTCTAGGCGCTGGATTTGGTGATGGTTCTGCTGATGGTACTGCGAATACAGCGGCAAAAAGTGCCAATACGATTGTGAACTATAAAACAAAGAACAAAGAAAAATATAAAAAAATGTCACTATTATTATTCATAATATAATAGAATAAGACTGGATAATGGTGTAATAATACAAATACATATTTACATACTTTGACAGAAATTACGGCTGTCGTCGGTAAACATACAACGTTACTTATTAGCAATTGTTCAAATAATTTTAAAAAATGTGTAAAAACGCTAAAGAATAATCTTACTATGGTAATTGTATAAATGTGAAAGCATACTATTAAATTGTTAAATATTATTAATAACACAAAATATACGGTAAGAATAAACAAAAATGTTATTACTTAAACAGGGCAATTGAAATCAGAATGCATGTATTGATTTTAAAATGAATCCATGAAACAATCTTACCAAAGTTACACCTTTCATTTTTAATGATTGATGAAACTGATGATGCACAAATCCGATTTTATGCTTATATACCATTTTGGTCTCATTATAGTGTGATTATTTAATCATTAATTCTTTATCAAAGAAATTATTTTATGGATACTTTATAAACGTTTCCTCCTGAATTTTTTAAATAAATAATGCAGTTAGTCATTATAATAAATTATTTTGGGCACTAATAAGTTTTGTTCTAAAGTTATAATTATTGTTATAAAACAGTAACTCAAATTGCGTATATACAAGTTATACGTGAGGTGTGTTTGGAAAAACGAGATCGAAATGTTAAAAAAGCTAAATCAACAAATATGTTTGGTATGGTCAAAATAGTTAAGATACCGACCGAGTATAGGCCTATAAGAAATTTGAAATACTTCATTAAGAAAAATAACTGCGGTTTGTCCCAAATTTCGTGTTATAAGAGTAACAAAAATGAAATAAAGTTTGGTACATATAAGGCACAGAATTTAAAGTTGCAATAATGATTTAATAAGTTGGTATACATATCTATTATAATGTTACCTACCATAATATGTAAAATTGTAATTCTACGCTCTAAAACGAAATGTTTTCATGAACAAATATACAGTATATGTAGTTCAAACAGTTATAAAATTAATCTATTCAGCTAAAATCTACTTTATATAATGATCAATAAATACAATTATTATCGCACATGAACTGTAAAGTGCACAATTTCATGAAATAAATTAAATAAGATAGTGCACTAAAATCATCAAGATAAGCTCTGTGTCGTGATTATAATTGTGACGACGGAATTAATGTAACAAGGCATAATAATGGCAGAGGCGTTTTTAGTCATATCGCTGAGCCATTCTGTAAGTTTGGAAACAGATCATAATCGCTAGGAGGCTAATTTCCCGAATAGGACGAATTAGGCATTAGTTCCCAATGCATAAATTTTAAACTGTAAAATCGCTAATTGTGTTGCGTTGCGTTGCGTTGTGTTGGGTTGTGTTGTGTTGTGTTGCGTTGTGTTGTGTTGTGTTGTGTTGTGTTGCGTTGCGTTACGTTGCGTTGGGTTGCGTTACGTTGCATTGTGTTGTGTTGTGTTGTATTGTGTTGTGTTGTGTTGCGTTGCGTTGTGTTGTGTTGTGTTGTATTGCATTGTATTGTATTGTATTGTATTGTATTGTATTGTATTGTATTGTATTGTATTGTATTGTATTGTATTGTATTGTATTGTATTGTATTGTATTGTATGTATTGTATTGTATTGTATTGTAATGTATTGTATTGCACTGTATTGTATTCTATTGCATTGGATTGCATTGTATTGTACTGTATTGTATTGTATTTTACAGTACTGCACTGTACTGTACTGCACAGTACTGTACTGTACTGCACTGCATTGTACTGTACCGCACTGTAATGTGTTTTGTTGTATTGTGCTGTGTTCTGTTGTGCTGTGTTGTGTTGTGCTGTGTTGTGTTGTGTTGCGTTGTGTTGTGTTGTGTTGTGTTGTGCTGTGTTGTGTTGAGTTGTGCTGTGTTATGTTGTGTTGTGTTCTGTAGTGTTGTGTTGTGTTGTGATGTATTGTGTTGGGTTGTGTTGTATTGTGTTGGGTTGTGTTGTGTTGTGTTGCGTTGTGTTGTGTTGTGTTGTGTTGTGTTGTGTTGTGTTGTGTTGCGTCGCGTTGCGTTGCGTTGTGTTGTTTTGTATTGTATTGTATTGTATTGTATTGTATTATATTGTATTGTATTGTATTGTATTGTATTGTATTGTATTGTATTGTATTGTATTGTATTGTATTGTATTGTATTGTATTGTATTGTATTGTATTGTATTGCATTGCATTGTATTGTATTGTATTGTATTGTATTGTATTGTATTGTATTGTATTGCACTGTACTGTACTGTACTGTACTGTACTGTACTGTACAGCACTGCACTACACTGCACTGTACTGCACTGTAATGTGTTTTGTTGTGTAGTGTTGTGCTGTGTTGTGTTGTGTTGTGTTGTATTGTGTTGTGTTGTGTTGTGTTGTGTTGTGTTGTATTGTGTTGTGTTGTGTGTTGTGTTGTGTTGTGTTGTGTTGTGTTGCATTGCATTGTATGGTATTGTATTGTGTTGTATTGTATTGTATTGTATTGCATTGGATTGTATTGTATTGTGTTGTACTGTATTGTATTGTATTGTATTGTATTATATTGTGTTGTAATGTTTTGTATTGTATTGTATTGTATTGTATTGTATTGTATTGTATTGTATTGTATTGTATTGTATTGTATTGTGTTGTATTGTTTTGTAATGTATTGTATTGTATTGTATTGTGTTGCGTTGTGTTGTGTTGTGTTGTGCTGTGTTGTGTTGAGTTGTGCTGTGTTATGTTGTGTTGTGTTCTGTAGTGTTGTGTTGTGTTGTGATGTATTGTGTTGGGTTGTGTTGTATTGTGTTGGGTTGTGTTGTGTTGTGTTGCGTTGTGTTGTGTTGTGTTGTGTTGTGTTGTGTTGTGTTGTGTTGTGTTGTGTTGCGTCGCGTTGCGTTGCGTTGTGTTGTTTGTTTGTATTGTATTGTATTGTATTGTATTATATGTATTATATTGTATTGTATTGTATTGTATTGTATTGTATTGTATTGTTTTGTATTGTATTGTATTGTATTGTATTGTATTGTATTGATTGTATTGCATTGTATTGTATTGTATTGTATTGTATTGTATTGTATTGTATTGTATTGCACTGTACTGTACTGTACTGTACTGTACTGTACTGTACAGCACTGCACTACACTGCACTGTACTGCACTGTAATGTGTTTTGTTGTGTAGTGTTGTGTTGTGTTGTGTTGTATTGTATTGTGTTGTGTTGTGTTGTGTTGTGTTGTGTTGTATTGTGTTGTGTTGTGTGTTGTGTTGTGTTGTGTTGTGTTGCATTGCATTGTATGGTATTGTATTGTATTGTGTTGTATTGTATTGTATTGTATTGCATTGGATTGTATTGTATTGTGTTGTACTGTATTGTATTGTATTGTATTGTATTATATTGTGTTGTAATGTTTTGAATTGTATTGTATTGTATTGTATTGTATTGTATTGTATTGTATTGTATTGTATTGTATTGTATTGTATTGTATTGTGTTGTATTGTTTTGTAATGTATTGTATTGTATTGTATTGTATTGTATTATATTGTATTGTATTGTGTTGTATGTATTGTATTGTATTGTATTGTATTGTATTGTATTGTATTTTATTGTATTGTGTTGTATTGTATTGTAATGTATTGTATTGTATTGTATTGTATTGTATTGTATTCTATTGTGTTGTGTTGTGTTGTGTTGTGTTTGTTGATTGTAGTGTATTGTACTGTATTGTATTGTATTGCATTGCAATGCAATGTATTGCATTGCATTGTATTGTATTATATTGCATTGTATTATATTGTATTGTATTGTATTGTATTGTATTGTATTGTATTGTATTGTATTGTATTGTATCGTATTGTATTGTATTGTATTGTATTATATTGTATTGTATTGTATTATATTGTACTGTACTGAAATGATGTACTTCAGTGCATAAAAGTATTTCAAACTCGTTGTATTTCTAAATTCATTAAGCATAAACGCACTTTGGTGCTCAACTTTTTTAGTAAAGTTTAAGGTGTAACAGTGGCTGAACTCGAAATTATTAAAATTTTTTTAAATTTTAAATAAATTTCGGGTATAATTTGAGGTGCATATTTTATTAAAGTACTTTAATTGTTATATGCTTTAGAGTGCATAAGTGCATATTGTTGTATTTACAATTATTATAATGATCTGAAGGTTTAATATGCAAATGCACGAATAGCTTATATGTAAACGAAAATCTCTAATTTAATAAATTGTGAGTAATAATGAATATAAATTAATAAATTAGTATTAGTTTAGATATGGAGAGTAGTAATACGTTACGAGAGTACCTTAAAATGTATTAGTGCGCACAGATTTTTCTGTTTAGCGTAGTACATTCAATATAATTTAACCATGAGTGCAAACAGTATTCGTTACTAAAATTATGTTCCGGAAATTTTCAGAGTGAGATTATTTTACCGGTTAGAGTTGTACCCAGTTGTTATTAAAATAGGTACGCTGTAGAGTGTAACATAGCACAGAATAATAAGTTTATTTACAAATTTTGCAGAATGCACTTTAGAGTGCAAATAATTTCAAAAAAGTGTTTTTCTTAATTTTATCCGTAATGAACAATTTTATTACAGGTACTACCAAGCTATAATTCACTTATAAATCTAGGAAAAAGTATATCTGTACTATAGAGTGCGAAATAATCCTGCACTTTAGAGAGAATGTTCAGAAATTTCGCAAACAAACCTGTTTACCCCCTATAAGAGTAGGTAAACGGTTATTAAGTACAAGGCTCAAGTGAACGTGTACTTAAAATGTGTGCTATAAATGCCAACTAAAGGAATGTTTGTCCAAGATGAGAGAACAATAGAATTTTATTGAACATTAAGCTATTGATTTTTAGTTCCACCAGTTATGATTTAATTTCATTTGCACTCATATTGTGTTTATTTGATTTTATGAAGTAGATTTTAGTTGTACAAATTAATTTGTAACAGTTTTAACTGTAAAAATAGGTTTTAAAATATGAGGCGATTGAACGTACACTTTATGCCTTATACTTATTTTATTTTTGTTACTCTCCAAATGTAGGATATATAACTATTATTGTTTTTAATCAACTGCTTCATCCGCCTATGCTCGGTCGGTACGTTACAGACTGAGTTGCAATTATGTTGACTGTTGCAAACATATTTGTTTATTTAGATTTTTTAACATTTCACTTAGTTTTTCAAAAACACCTCACCCATAATTTGGATGTTAGGATTTTGAGTCAGTGTTGTGTAGTAATAATAATGATTAAAAAAAATCAATTCATTAGGATCTAAATTTTTGCATCATATAGACCAATTGCATTATTAAGTTATTTTAAAGAAATTCCAAAGAAAATGTTTATCAAGTATCCATAAAATAATCTGGCTGATTAGGAACTTAATGATTAAATAATCACATCATAATGAGGAAAAAATAGTATATAAACATAAAATCGGATTAGTACATCAGTTCCACCAAGGATTAACAATGAAAGCTGTGATTTTGGTAAGATTGTTGTATGAATTCATTTTAAAATTGATTAAGTTAATTATATACATTCCCATTTCAATGAGCAATAACACAATTGCACTGTTTGAAGTAGTAACAATTTTTTTTATTCTTACTACATATTTTTTGTCAGATCAGATAGCATTTGCGAACGTGCCTCCACCTTCTGTGGCTCTTATTCTGTACACAATTATTTATTGCTAGTGTTTTTTAGTATTGTGTGTGATTAAACGTATTCAAACAATTTAATAGTATGACTTAACATTTATGTAATTATCAGAGTACTTGTAAGCATTTTGTTAAAATATTTGATTTTAACGATTGTTAATAACAGTATATGAATGTATGTTTACTGACCGCCGTAATTTCTGTTAAAAGTTTGTTAATATGCATGCATATATATATATATATATATATATATATATATATATATATATATATATATATATATATATATATATATATATATATATATATATATATATATATATTGTTTCACTATTCTCCAGTTTTATTCTATTGTATCGTGAATAACAATCTTAAAGTTTTTTTTTATATTTGTAATGTTTTCTATTTGATAGTTCACAGTCGTATTGGCACTTTTTGTCGCTGTATTCGCAGGACCATCAGCAGAACCATCACCAAATCCAGCGCCCAGACCACAGTGGTTAGGTGGATATTACGGTGGTTACAACTTACCTTATTATGGTAAAGTAATTATCTAAAAAAGCATCACTTGATTTTGTTTATTTAGGTTATGGTATTGGTTATGGATACTATTAATCTACGATACAAAGATGTGTTATAAAACAATAATAAAAGATTTGTAAGAAATTTAAATTTTTTATCCCTGTGTTTAAGATTATCCATTTCTTTTAAATCCTTAAAATTAGCATAATGATTTTGAATGTTAGGCACATATCAAAGGGTGCAGAGAGCAGTATGTTCTCAGTGTGTACTCGGTCGGTACGTTCCTTTACTAATGAAACTACACCATATAGTACAAACAATTCTGTTGAAATGAGAGAATGGAATTTAGTTTATGGTTATCGCCGGTGAGAGTTAAATTAACAGCTAAAGAAAGTGCTATCTTGGTGGCAAGTATGGTAATGAATATTTCGGTCCCAACCTGCCTGTTTTAGGTATAACCAGAGAGGGTTCGACCTTGTTAGAATGTACGTTCCAGAATGTTTCTATGTCAACTTGAAAACAACACCATGAGCGATAAAAGATATCAGATGCTTATTGTCGTAGGACACGGTCTCTCAGATGCGATTTCTATTTACGGAATCAACCTTTGTAACGTCCCTCCTGTTTTGTGTCGTCCCAGTTTGAAGATATCCTGCAAGTAAGGTTAGGCGATTGTTAGCGAGAACCAAAACTGCGATAAAGTTCATCGATTATTATGCGGAAGTTTTCATTACGAAGCTAAGGGTGGGCTTCAATTCCAAAAACTACAACAAGCAAGTTTATACGTAATTATTGTCATATAGATATATATATATATATATATATATATATATATATATATATATATATATATATACACAGTGTGAGTCAGTTTTTTGTAGACAAACTTTAACAGGAGATAGAACACATGTTTCTAAAAAGAGAAGTTCCTATAAACATATGTCGTAGAAGGCTTCGTTTCCGAGATACAGGGTGTTGAATATAATTTTTTTTTCTCAAATGTTCATTATAACTCATAAACGAATGCTTAGATTTTTTTCATGTTGGGGGGGATAATGCCTATTAATTAAGGGACATAAAACAAGCGATAAGAATGTTCACAAACTTGCACAGTGGCGGAGTGGAGTGGTGCTCAACCACTTTCATAAACAGAACTTCCACGCCACTGACTATTTTTTAAAAAAACTGTTATTTTCATTATCTACATACAGTTTAACAAAAATAATGTACCTTCTTCTGTTTCGAAATTCCTGTGCGTTTCCGAGTTATTTTGATTTTTAGTGTTTGATGTGGTACTAAGTTAAGTAATGTGCTTTATGTGAATAATTGAATATAAAGTTTTTAATAAAAAAGATATAATAAAACGTTTAGAGCCATTTTAGTACCTAACGATCGTTTCTTTAAAATTTCAAATACATTTTCATTTATAAATAGGTAGGTTATCGGTTTTTTTTACTATCCATTGATATTATCCTCGTATAAAAAGAAATGCATGATTATTATTGTTATGCGGTCAATACTTTCTGTATAATTATGTATGTATCAATTTCGCCATAAACATGTAGTAGTTTTTAAGTGAGATTCTAATAAGTTATAGACCGCTGCTCACTTGCTCTCATTAAAGAGCCGCCACTGTATCAAGCCATACTCAAATACAAGACTTTTGTAAATTGAAATCTGTTTAGTACACTAATTTTAACAATCCTTATTTATTATTGTAACAATACTTAATTAATAATTGTGAAATTAATAAGAATTCTTAGCAATAACGATTTATAAATAAATAACAATAACACTAGTATAATAAAATTAGACACTTTGTTCAAAATGTAAACCGTTCTTTTCAATACACATTTCACAGCGACGTACAATAG
Organism: Vesta saturnalis; assembly: GCA_036346205.1. Lineage (NCBI taxonomy): Eukaryota > Metazoa > Arthropoda > Insecta > Coleoptera > Lampyridae > Vesta > Vesta saturnalis. The sequence goes on from JARFJB010000799.1 coordinate 4,958,775, forward strand.
AACGTCTTAAGTTAATTAAATGATGCACCCTTATTTGATTGCAAGCATCTCTAATGCGATTGTGAAGTTCTTCAAGTGTATTAACCGGAGTGGTATACACTTTTTCCTTCATGAATCCTCATACAAAAAAGTCAAGTGGCGTTAAATCGGGGGATCTAGGAGGCCACGCCACTGGACTTCTACGACCTATCCACCTCCCCGGGTAGTTATTGTTTAGCCAATTTCTTACATTTCTGCCATAATGGGCCGGACATCCATCAAGCTGAAACCAAGAATGTCCTCTTAAATTCAAAGGAATGTCTTCCCACATATTAACATGTTCTTCTTCTAAAAATTGTAGGAAATTTTATGAATTTACACGTTGTAGCAAGAAATAAGGTCCAAACACGTGGTTGCCGTAACTTCCAATCCAGACATTTGTACTAAATTCATGTTGAAAACTTCTTGGTCGAATGGCATGTGGGTTTTCATGTGCCCATATATGCAGATTGTGAAAGTTTACGATACCACGACGAGTAAAATAGGATTTATCAGTCCACAGTATGTTGGATAAGAAATCTCTATTATTTTGAATGGAGTTAAGAACCCACCTACAATAATTAAGTCTTTGTTCGGCGTCACCTGGACATAAACCATGAACAGGTTGAAAATGATATGGGCGTCTGTGATCCCGTTTTAAATCCCGGGAAACTTTACTTTGGGAAATACCAAGAGCAACAGCAGTACGTCGAGTACTTGTCGTGAGGTTCCTATTAAATTCACGCAATATACCCTCTCCAATTCTATCTCGTCCACGGTTGTTCTGTCGGCCCCCATGTACATTTTTCAAACCCTGGTTAACAAATCGACGATGAATACTCACAAAAGCGGAATGATGAGGTTGTCGTCTATTTGGAAAATCATCTCCGATGCTCCCTAGCTGCGTACCTTGAATTCCCATTTGCGAACCCATAAATAAAATGAATGTCGACTTGTTCGCTACTTGTAAATGTAAACGGCATGTTACACTAATTAAAAGCTGGCAAATCAAATGAAATAACTTTTTGAACTTAAAAACAATAATTAATAACAGTGAAATTATTCAAGATGAAGCAAGTGTTTGTAAAAAGTCAAACTGTCGTTTCAGAATATAAAATTTAATACTTACTTGTTTTCCAAGGAGTATCATATTTTGTTGCAATGAAATAAGGGTGCATCATTTAGTTAACTTAAGACGTTCTATTGTACGTCGCTGTGAAATGTGTATTGAAAAGAACGGTTTACATTTTGAACAAAGTGTCTAATTTTATTATACTAGTGTTATTGTTATTTATTTATAAATCGTTATTGCTAAGAATTCTTATTAATTTCACAATTATTAATTAAGTATTGTTACAATGATAAATAAGGATTGTTAAAATTAGTTTACTAAACAGATTTCAATTTACAAAAGTCTTGTATTTGAGTATTTGATACAGTGGCGGCTCTTTAATGAGAGCAAGTGAGCAACGGTCTATAACTTATTAGAATCTCACTTAAAAACTACATACATGTTTATGGCAAAATTGATACATACATAATTATACAGAAAGTATTGACCGCATAACAATAATAATCATGCATTTCTTTTTATACGAGGATAATAACAATGGATACTAAAAAGAACCGATAACCTACCTATTTATAAATGAAAATGTATTTGAAATTTTAAAGAAACGATCGTTAGGTACTAAAATGGCTCTAAATGTTTTATTATATCTTTTTTATTAAAAACTTTATATTCAATTATTCACATAAAGCACATTACTTAACTTAGTACCACATCAAACACTAAAAATCAAAATAACTCGGAAACGCACAGGAACTTCGAAACAGAAGAAGGTACATTATTTTTGTTAAACTGTATGTAGATAATGAAAATAAGAGTTTTTTTAAAAGATAGTCATTGGCGTAGAAGTTCTGTTTATGAAAGTGGTTGAGCACCCCCTCCACTCCGCCACTGTGCAAGTTTGTGAACATCCTTATCGCTTGTTTTATGTCCCTTAATTAATAGACATTATCCCCCCAACATGAAAAAAATCTAAGCATTCGTTTATGAGTTATAATGAAAATTTGAGAAAAAAAAATTATATTGAACACCCTGTATCTCGGAAACGAAGCCTTCTACGACATATGTTTATAGGAACTTTTCTTTTTAGAAACATATGTTCTATCTCTTGTTAAAGTTTGTTTCCAATAAACTGACTCGCCCTGTATATATACAGGGTAGCATATAAAAAAAATGTACCATGCATAGTGCCACTGGATATGGGACACTAAAATAAGAAAAAAAGTTCCTATGAACTTAGGTCCGCAACGCCTTCGTTTAAAAGATATAGGGTGTTAAGTTCTTTTGTTACTAATAGAGGGCGCCACATACAGGTTTCCATCTTGTTTGAAGCGGTCCTAACTTTTGTGCCTTACACTGTATGTCATTTGCGACTAGAAAAATTTGTTTTCCCATCTTTTCTGCTTCAGAAAGGTATACCTTATTGATGTCGCTATCATAATAATTAAACTTCAACACCCTATATCTTTTAAACGAAGGTGTTGCGGACCTAAGTTTATAGGAACTTTCAGTGTATTTTAGTGTCCTGTATCGCGTGGCACTATGCATGGTACTTTTTCTGTCAGCTGTATATATATATATATATATATATATATATATATATATATATATATATATATATATATATATATATATATATATATATATATATATATATATATATATATATATATATATATATATATATATATATATTGAGATGTTTAGAAAGGAGTAAGACTAGGATCGGACAGTTTAATTAGTAATTTCTTTAAAAAAAGGGGTGATTTCAAGCATGATACATATGCGAGAAATTCATTTGATATAATTTGGTTCACGATGGGTTTAAAGTGGATTTGTTTTGGACAAAATAATCTCAGTAACATTTATACAATTTGATTTCATCATAAAAAGCATTGTGCTACCAACAAAAATGTCAGGAATGTTAAATAAGCTTATTTCCGTAAATTCAATTTAGTACTTTAGTTTATTTCAATAAAATTCAATTTTTCGAAAATATTTTGGCATGTGAATATTTTACAGGTGTTTAAACACAAAGTGTAAAGATAGTTTTATATTAGGGATATTGTATAAGTAGTATAGAAGGCAGGAAATTTGATAAAATTTAAGAAAGGGTTATAATATGGACTTAATATGATTATTACTCACATATTTTTGGAAGCGATTGTGACGAACTTAGTGATACAATTTAAATAGTAAGAGCAGTGCATAGAACATATTCACACAAAGACATTTACATTTAGATACATCTTTATAGTGAAATTTCAAGAAAGTATGTTAAACGATGTGACTTTTTAATGCAACACTATATTATACAATGCAGGTGAAATAAACATTAAATAAAATAAAGACAAGTATTACAAGTCATTAGAATAACATTTTGAGTTACATAAACGTTTTTAAGTGTAAATTATTTGTAAATTTTAGAATTAAGTTTGGCTATGTTGTAAATTCTAGGTTTTTCCACAAATTTATAGTTTTTTTGATAATATTAGGCTTAAATTATATTATTAAAGTGATTAATAAAAGGTTTACCTCAATATTTCTTAGCAATAAAAAGTATACAATGCATTTCAGCGCAAAATTTCATGAAATAGGGGTTGAATTTATAATTTTTCTAGATAAACATAAAATTCCTTTAAATTTAAGATTTCGAACGGTAAATGTGTGTTTTCTTATGCTAAATTTGATCAGGATTACATATATGTAATTAAATTAAGTGTAGCTTGTAAGATTAGGTAGTTATAAGCAAATTTAAATTAGATTAGGTCATTTCGCATAATATTTAAAGGAACCATATCTTGTTGGATGTCTATCTATTCGCAATTTTATACAGTTTTCATTTCTGTCGTTAGATTTTGAATCCGTAAGTGTATAAGAAAGATATGGCTAAATTTCTATTTTAGTTAAAATTGTAAAATTTTTCAACCAATCAGAAACATGGATACATAGGTAGATTTGCTAGAAAAAAATTGAAGATTTAGTAACAACCAAAAGGGTATAAAAGGAATTGCCCAGGAAGTTGATCTCTCTCTATAATTTGTTCAGTTTTTTTGAAAAGGTTAAAATAGTGTTGTGTATTTGTGTTACAAGTAAGTTTTCCTAACCTAAATTAATTATCGGGAAAAAAGTTATACTGACGGAGAGACGAATATTCAGGTGCAATTGTTTTTATACCGACAATAATTTAAATATTTAAGTTCGGTTATACCTGTACGTTTTCGTAAAATTCATTACGAATTAATAAATTTTGTGACGATTTATGTTGAACGTTTAAATTTTTCGTTTTGTCGAAGTTGATTTGGTTACGTTATACCAAAATAAATTCGTAATCATTGTTCGTCATTTGTGTTTTATTTCTTGCTGCGAATTTCTTTTTATAATTAACATTTGAGCCGGAACCTAAAATAAAGTGATATTAATTTAAACCTTGGACTACCACTAAATATTTTATAAACGATACCATCAGAAATCATTAATATAATTAAATAAAATTTTATCGAAATTAAATTTGTGGTTGGAGTAAAGCCGTATTCAAAGAGAAATATTACCAGTTACGGAAGCGAACCTGATCTACAACCCGAGCACCAGGTAGCAGTTAATGGGTATATGGTAGCAGTAATAATATTGGAAAGTGCCTGCATCAAATTGGAACAACCTGTATGAAGACATCAATTGGAATTTGGAACATTTATATGTGAGTTACTTTTTGAATATAACCCTATCTATTGTGTTCATTGTTGTGTTAGGTTTCCTGCAATTATTATTATTATTGGTTATATGTATAGGTGTGTATTTTTAAATCATACTTGTGTAAACACCTGCAAAAGAAACAGAAATTTAAATTATTTCCAAATTTTAAATTCACTTAAAAGCATAAACATAAAATCATCAACTCATTGTTTGACAGTTCTGTCATTTTATAATTTTATTCAGTAACGTTACAACGCATGCGTTAAAAGTATAAATTCTGTTCAGATATATTTTTTTTACATAGAGTGGTCGTAAAGGAAGGAATAAATTCAATATCTCGTAAAGCACAATTTTTTTCAAAAATCGCTCGGACCCGTCGATTTTATATTTTTCGCATATTTTACGAAAAAAATTTTATACAGTGTCTCAAAAAAGATTTGCTAAAAAAAATTTTTTTTTTCAAATTGCAACCCAATTTTTTTATTGCATTTTTCGATTACCCTTACAATTCTAAACATTTGTCATGTAGCATGTGCTATACCTAAGTCCAAGCGTTTTGAAGTTATTCGCATTCAAAATTTAAAAATTGAGTGGCCACCAAGATCACCCGATCTAACACCACTAGACTTTTTATGGGGATACCTTAAAGGCAAGGTATTTAAAAGCCAACCGGCAAATCTATATGATTTAAAACAACGCATCCCTCCAGAAATACGTCGGATAACGCCCGAAATGGTTTGAAATGTGCAGCATGAATTTGTAGATCGATTAGGCTATTGTCAGTTGACTAACGGAGGACATTTCGAACATTTGCTGAAATAAAATTATTTTTAAGTTTACGAATCTTTGTTTTCGATATAATAAAACGTTATAAAAATTATTTTATTTTTCGTTTTCTTCATGATCTTTTTTCAATTTTTAAATTTTGAATGCGAATAACTCCAAAACGCTTGGACTTAGGTATAGTACATGCTACATGACAAATGTTTAGAATTGTAAGGGCAATCCAAAAATGCAATAAAAAAATTGGGTTGCAATTTGAAAAAAAAAATTTTGTTTAGCAAATCTTTTTTGAGACACCCTGTATAAAATTTTTTTTTCGTAAAATATGCCCCGAAAAAATATAAAATCGACGGGTCCGAGCGATTTTTGAAAAAAATTGTGCTTTACGAGATATTGAATTTATTCCTTCCTTTACGACCACCCGGTATATGATATTTTCATAAAGGGTAATTCATATAATTACATTCAAATCATAATTTAATTTCCCACTAAATCTTGAACCCTATCCCCACATGAGATTTGAGCTAGTCCGGTGCACAATTATAATCATAAAAATAATTATTTTAATAATTTCAATTTAAATTAAATCCCTGAACTCTATCCCCATATTGAAATTATTTAATTATTATAACATCATCATCATATTAAAACTTTATGATCCCAATTTATATTATATATATATATATATATATATATATATATATACATATCGGTCGTTTGCTTGTAGAACAATTACCAGCTGACGTTCCTGTGAAGTAGCTTAGTTAATGTCAGTATGGTCTTACAGAAATTGGGAATAAAACGGTGGTTTAGAAGGAATCCCTAAAAACCTGCTGTAACTGATAATAGCGTAAGTTGTGTGGATGTGATATTTTCAGTATTACGAATTACGTCGCCACTGACTCAATTATTTCAGTGTCTTACTGCAAAACCAACATTTGTCATTAGTAGATTAGCTGCTTTGAGTCGAAGTAACACTTCATTTAAATTTCATCAGTGTTTGTTGATTGTGTCCCTTAACGCAATAATATCCAAGCACCCAATAACGTACGTTTTCAAATCAGGGCCTCTAAAGTAATTTTCACGTGATAACTGAGACCTAATGGTATCATCTTTAATTAGATCAGACCACTGCCAGCAATGTTAAACGCAGTGATCGGTTGGAATTCTGAAAAAGATCCGATCTGCCAACAGTCGACCTTCAAGTCGATGCTGAAAATCTATTAAAGGTAAACTGTCTAGTGTACAATGGGTAAACTGTAAGGATTGATTTCTATAGCGGTACTTTGATTGATGTTATAATAATTGTTTTAACTTCTAAAAAGTTCAAATCGCCTTTCGGTCACATGCGAACATATACGTCATATCCATTACATGATTTAAGATACGTCTATATACGTTATGGTCATTGAAAACACAAGTTATTTTAGGAAAACGTCTAAAAATGCATACACATCTAATTGACAAAAATGTAAGAAAAGTATGAATAATGGTAACTAAATGGTAAGACTTCCATAAAAGTGGACATGCTTTTATGTCAGTATTAAAACTTTTTACACCTCCAAATAAAATATCTTTATTAGTATTTTATAATGTAAAAATACATTCCGCGGTTTTTCCTGCACAGAAACACCCATCGAAGATTCAATAACGTTGTGAAATCTGGCATCCGACTATATCCGGCGTAACCATTAATGACTCAAAGAATAATCTGGTCTCGATTACGTCCGTCATAGGCTCTGTGATTAGAATTTCAAAATACAGATATGTATGTCATAGCCACTTAAGAGATTAAAAACAAGATTTGCATCTTTATGCATTGACCACCATTGGGCTCTACGAAGAATAATGTGTTCAATGGCATCGTAGTTTAGCATACAACTTACCTACTTATTTACGAGCTTTGACATTTTCTTATTGATATGACGGTGTTTGTGGAGAATGTGAAACGAGTTTGGGTTATAAAAAAAACTTTTGAAACTGTCTTCCTGTGGGATACTGAAATGTAGTAGAGCATCTATTTCTGCTCTGTTAAATATTTTTTATTAAAAGTGCTGTAAATTCTACGGTGAGTTATTTAAAGTTATTTTACAATGCAAGACATTTCAGGCACCTTTACTTTCACGTTTACTTTTTATTTTTACTTTAACTTCACCTTTACTGTTACTTTTCACACGTTTATACACATTTACGCAGTAGTACGATTGATCAAGAGTGAGGTAATCACCTTGGTTATTGGGAAATGGAATTTTAAAACCCCTTAATCCTGCAAATTTATTCATTTGGGATTATAACGCATACAAATCCAGATTTATTTCAACCCTGAAGTAATATTACGCAACAATTTCCAAAACGCTGACCCATCATGCAGCCATGTCGTTATCTACAGTGTGACCAAGAATAAGGTATTCTGATTCCATTCCTTACTCATAATATTAATTATTCATTAGGTTACAACGTTACTAACATTAGCATTAAGGTGTTTCCGTTTATAATTAAATATAAGTAATGTAATAAAATTTGTTATTGCAGAAATTTTTTTTTAACTTTATTGTGTAATGGTTTACTTATTTATTCCATATTTAAAAACAAGTTGGCGCCCGAGTATTTAACAATTAGTTTCAGGAAGAACTAACCCCGATCTTAAACTGAACATATCTAGGTACATGTAAATATTTTTTGGTTAATAAGGCAAATCGATATTATAAACCCGGCCCACTTTAATCTACGACTGAGCATAAGTCACAAAACCTTCTAGTTATTACCCAAATTGTTAAGTAGCTAAACTTTGTAGCCATGGGTGTAGAAGTATACTCATAGAACTTAAGGGTTTTACAAGCCTATATGAACAGCTAATACACAACATTTGTTTTAGTTATAAAAATATTTACAAAACTGCAATATTTAATATTTATTAATTTATTGAACTGTATGCAGAAGTTGTGTTATATTTATACAAGTCCATGATATACCGGGAAACACTTTGAATGCGTACGTTTTTGGCCCTCGTTGAATTGGGGAGTTGAATTTTTTTGCACTTGGCATATCTCCCTTCGGTGGTTGATTTTAAAAAGTGTCCATCTGCTTTTTTTAAAAAGTTAGCGACGGCTACTTTTGGTCCCGTCTTTAGGCCTGTTTTCCTTGGTGATGCTCTGATTAGGGACATGGTTGCCTGAGTTTTTAGACATAAACAATTAGGTAAAGTTGACGCAAACAGTTGACTTACCATCTTTTTAGAATAATAAAATAGACAAACCTGTCAGCGGAAAGTTAGGTGGTCCATTAATAGTGGGAATTTTTGATAAACTTCTTTGTGCAGCAACCAAGCTGCAACTACAGTCATATTGAGAGCGTTTGAAAAAAGATTCCACCACAATTTTTTCGAACGAAGCCTTGGCCGATAGGAGGATAACGTCCTGTCTAACAGATCAACGGCTTCCATGCCAATGGGGATCACTGATGGTACGATGGGCGCATCTGTGTACTCAGCTGAACTCCAATGTAAATCTTCACTTGGAACTGCGTGGTACCCATTAAATAGCAACAATCCAAGAAACTGAGCAATGTCAGTCCATTCAACTATCAATGATGTGCATGTTGTGCTGCATACATTGTCGTTATGCTAGCCAGGTGGGAAATATACTCCTTTGACAAGTATTCAAAAAATAATTCTGTAGGTTTCTAAATTTACCAAATTAGGATATTTGTCGCTCACCTTTAGCATATCATTAGAAAGAAGTGACCTATCGAAATCGGTCCCTTTTGTCCAATTTGTCTTTTGCTTTTTTGCGCTCTGTAATTTTTTTTAACCTATTTAGCTTTGTGAGTTATAGACTCTGGAGAACTAGATTCTTGAATATTTTGAGATGCTACTATAACACTAACTTCACCACAAACATCTGTTGAACAATTCCATCCTCATCAGGTGGTAACCGACAGACGTCAAACTCCTCATCAGAACTGTCGGGTAACTCAGAATAGCTAAGTCAGTGAAAATAGTTAATCGCTTTTTCAATTGCTAGGATTTTTTCGATTGTTGAACACATACACATAAAATAACTCAAATTTATATATTCTTATATATAAAAGAACGTTCGTATAAAAAACTACACTACAGACCTTACTTCACAAACAGGTCTACGCTATTGATAAAACTGCAGACACCTATAATGTCAACAACTAGAACCAGTGGTTGGCGCCAGCTAGGTGTCTACACGGTCAGACAATAAAGCCACCATGGGTAGGCCACCTGCTACGCGACCTGCCATTGTTCGTATTTTCGAACAATGCACTCTCTTGCATGTTTAAAAAGTTGAAATTCTTTTGTGACAATATTTTATAACAAACTATTGTCAGTACTAGTATACAGACTTATTTCAAATTTACGGGTACGAAACCTTAAAAAAAGGAATATTTAATTATCTTTTTCTAATGCAACAGATTATAATAATATGCTGAAAATTTATATGGGTGATGTTTATTACATATACTTATTGGAAAAATATAATGCGGGCAACTAATTATAATTTAACATTAAAAAACATGCAAGTTAAATATTGTTCGAAAAAGCGAACAATGGCAGGTAAAAGGGTAATTTCAGTTTACAATATCTAAAACCCTTACTTAGTTAAAAAGGATTATTTTAAAAGTTTCTCTTCTTACGAGACATATTTTAGACACAATACTTTTTTTAACCGAATGGTTACTGTTCAGCTCAAATATGTTTAAACACTTTAATCCAGGCTGCTACACACACGCAGGTTGCCTCTCCAGCGGCCTGCACAGATCTCAACTACACAGGCCGCCGGAGAACCCTCCGCATTATCGTACGAAAATAGTAAGACACTGCCGGTTCTTTTTTTAAATGGATTCTGAAGAACTCCTGCTAATCAACGTGGATGCAGTGACTTGCGCAATAAAATCAAAACGTAATAAATTTGCGTATAAAAAAAAGTGGTGCAAAGATTGGCTGTTGCAAAGAAGAAAATATTCACATGTTAACTTATTGAATAAATTGAAAGTTGAAAAACAGGACTGAGATAATTACCTACGCATGTATGAAGATACATACTTTCGTTTATTAACATTAGTTAGCCCACTAATTGAAAAACGCGACACTAACATGAGAGATTCAATAAGTTGCCATGAACGATTAACAGTTACTCTCAGATTTTTGGCTACGGGTCGTTCATACGCGGATTTATAATATTCTGTAATTATATTTCCCCAAGCGCTGCGCTACATTATACCTGATACCTGCAGAACAATTTATACTGTTCTCAAAAAGCGTAAAAAGTGGGGTTGCCACTGAAGTTCTGGAATTGCTATTACTGTATACTACAAGTCGACTATTCATAGTTAGTGTACCTAATTGTGCTTCACATAATGCGTCGCTCACGATTTTTTCAACGTAGATTTTCTGATCGGCATTTAGTCTACGAAATTTGCTGACTATGTTATTACCGATGGCATCATACTCATCTTGTTGTCGGGTTGTGATCAACCTTCTACTAATAGCTTCAAGAACAGCTTGAGTAGGTTCAACATTCTTATTCAATTTCCTTTTTTTTTAACTGATCTTGAAGATGCAGATGGCGTTGATGTACCATCTGTCGTAGCAACAGATAAAGGTGACAAAGGGTCAATATCATTTTCCTGAAATAAAAATTCCCCGACTGAAAAAAAGCTTACTACTAATATGGTTTTAATTCGAAAATGTTATAGTTTTCAATTTGAGAGTGTTTGATTTCAACTAAATTCAAGATCTATTGTATTTTGCAGTTCCCAAAGGCAAGGTTCAGCTGTATACACTTCGATTAAAAATACTTCGTTTTTGTTTTCCGCACACATGGTTTATCTACTAACGAAATTCAAGCTCAAACTGAAGTAATTGGATTATTTTGAACCCACAAGATCAGTTTATGCAAGTCTGGGCAGCCAAATTTCAAGTAAAGAGAGAAATCCGTCCGGTCAAATATTTTGCCTGAACAGTCGACCTGAATCGCTTACACACTCACAGGTTAGCCTATACAGGCGCTAATTGTAATGTGTAGGGCCATTAAACCTTTGCAGAAATTTTACAATACAATCTGCAACCACACACATCAACTTTATTTGTAAACAGTGCACTGTTTCATATTCACTAAAATGGGTTCTGATAGTAAGCAAATATGGTTTCACTGCACAACTGAGCTTTATAACATAAATTGGCATAGGCCGTTATGCACTTTCTCTGAAAACCGAGCTCCATCGTTCGTTGAACCGTTATAACTAAAGTAATGCGTAAATAAATAGGTAAGCTGCATGCTGAACGCATTGAACACGTCATTAGTCCAATGATAATATCAATGCGTAAGGGATAGATTGCAAATCTTGTGTTTAACCTCTATGTGGCTATGACGTATATATCCGTATTTTAAAACTCCAATTACAGTGTCTATAATGGATACAATCGTGACCAAATTTTTCTTTAAGCCTTTAATGGTTATGTCGAATATAGTCGTATGCGTGAGTTCTCGGATGGATGCACCTGTGTAAAAAAACCTCGGTTTCTATTTTTAGATTATAAAATAATATTATTTAATTTGGAGGTGTAAAAATTTTGGTACTGACATAAAAGCATGTCCTGAAGAATTACTCTTTAGTTACCATGAATCATACTTTTGTTACGTTTTTATCAATTAGTTATGTAAGTATTTTTAGACGTACTTATACGCTGTCTTAAAATAGCTTGCTTGATTTCTTTAATCGCGATAACGTATATATACGTATTTTAGATAGTGTACTGGATATGACGAATATGTTAGCATGTGTCAAAAAAAGCAGGCCATCTTGGGTGCACCTTTGAAGGTTTAATCTGGCCACTTAAGCGGTTAAATCAACTATTATAAGATCAATCAAATTTCCATTATAAATCTGTATCCGTTACAGTTTACCCAATATATTGAAGTTTACCTTTGATGGATTTCAGCATCGGCTTGAAAGATGGTTATTAGCAGATCGGGTTGTCTTAAGAATTCCAACTAATCACGGCACTTTGCATTGCTGACACCCAGCATCTCTAGATTGATAGGCTCTGATTACTAGGTTGATATTATTGTGTTGAGAGACACGCTAGCAAACATTGCACAAATCAGAGGACGTGCTTCTTCAACCCAGAGCAGCTAATATACCAATAATCAATTTTTGCTTTTCAGTAAGACACTGAACTAATTAGGTCACGTCGTCAGTAACGATGTGATTCAACCTGCCCTTAACGAAGTTGTACCTATCCTAACAATATTACCCCCACACGGCTTCCACAATTATCAGTTTGAACAACAGCGTTCTAATAATTTCTTCTAAACCACCGTTTTATACCCAATTCCTTTAAGGCTATTAGCCAAGCTACTTCACAAGAGCGTTAGATGGAAATAATTCGACAAGCGAACGACCGCATCTGAACAATTAAAAATGCATCTGTAAGTGGGTTAGGAGGCGTCCAAAGTTATAAAACAACGTAATTGCCTTCTTCAGTGGTACTTTTATCCCCCTGAACAGAACCATTTCATTACCGAAAAAATCACTTATGGTTTCTATAATTGAGAATTTGAAGCCCATCCGTACTTTCACAATGAAAGACTACCGTACAAGTATCAACGGATTTTATTGCCGCTTTGTTGAATATCAGTCCTTCTTAACAGTCGCCTATTAACTCATCCGCTTTCTGATATCGCTCAGGGCGTTGTATGCAAGTTATCACCGAAATATTCTGGACCGTACATTGTAACCAAGGTCGCAACCCTTGTAGTTGGATTAAAACCGCACCTTTGTGGTGAGATCTAACCGCGGCAATATCAGTAACAAACATCCCTACTTAAAACCTCTTACTGGTGTTACCGCATACCTACAGGGTGGCCCATTAGTGTGGGGAAGTGCAATAACTTACTTAGGATCAAAAATTCGAACAAATGTTTTAAATAAAAGTTGTTATGTTTGCGCAGATACACATTTCTAAAATATTTTGAGATATAGAGGGTGTTCATCCTAAGCGAGACAACACAAAGTTTACACCCTGTATATTTGTTTACCATTGAATTCAGCGTAAAATTCTGCATCTAGGCCTATCTTTTCTTTTCCCATAAATTGCGACGTTACCAAGCTGGAGCGTTCTTAATAGCTACACATTTACAACACGTCTAGATAATAACTAATCACTCTGACTTGCGCAAACGTCAAATTCACAGGTTACTTGTTAAGACTATGGATATTTTCATTTCATTCGTTGGTGAGGTTATTTTTGCTTAATTAAGTATTGTATTTATTTTATGAAAGTTTTTAAAGATAGAACATTACTGGTTTGATTTTGTCACAAAAAATTATCGAAAGTAGAAGTATTCTAAACGTCACATTCAGAGCTTGCTTGTTAAAAACATGAATATTTTTAAATCATAAACTAAAAATGCAATTTTCTTAAAAACAATCAATTTTAGAGAGTACATTATACACACATAATTCGAAGGGATAAAATAGTTTTACAAGATGGTAAAATAATATACTGGGTGTTCCATTAAAAAAAATGAAGTTTTTGCTAATTGAAATCTCCTGAATTAATGCTTATCCAAAAAACACTCCGAACCCCAAACGAAACTTGTTCAGACATTTCAGCCATCCTTTACCTTAGTACCTACCAAATAAGTTATCACTGATAACGTTTAGTTGACAGCATTTATAGTGCACCAATTTTCGTCAAATCTTCATATTTTTCGCTCCAGCTTGGCAACATCGCAATTTATGGGAAAAGAAAAGATAGGGCAAGATGCAGAATTTTACGCTGAATTCGATAGTAAACAAATATACAGGGTGTCCTATTAAAAAAAGTAAACTTCACGTTGTCTCGCTTAGGCTGAACACCCTGTATATCTCAAAATATTTTAGAAATGTGTATCTGCGCAAACATAACAACTTTTATTTGAAACATCTGTTTGTATTTTTGATCCTAAGTAAGTTATTGCACTTCCACACACTAATGGGCCACCCTGTAAAACTTGTAGTTTACAACCGGGTTCGTACATACTCAAAGCAAGCAGGTCGGCACCGAAATATTTATTATCATACTTGTCACCAAGGTAGCACCCTCTTTAGTTGTTAATTTAAATCTCTCCGCCTATAACCCTAAACTAAACCCCATTCACTAATGTTTACACATAATTTAACAAATACAAACAAAATTGTACTAGATTGTATAGTTGCATTAGTGAAGGAATGTGCCCAGCGAGTATAGACCGAGAACACACTGCTTTCTGCATTTTTTCATATGTACAATCATTATGCTAATTTTATAAATGTAAAAAGTAATAGATAATCTTATACTCAGGGTGTAAAGATCCAGCGTCTTTTACGTATGTTTTTTAGAATTAAATAATGCACCACAAATAATTCATTAATCACCACTGACGTGGATTTCTAAAAACCAGTAAGTTTTTGCACGTCAGAGCAATTTAAACCAATCCAATAACGGCATCCCCCGCAACGGTAACCGCGAAGCCGCCCCCAGATGCACCATTATAAACCCGCGACGCGCTGCAGAAGAGTTAGAGAATTCAAGGGAATTCAATTAAATGCGCTTCGCTTCGTTCATTCATCAGTAAGGTACGTGAAATACCTGTTCGATCGTGACCGAGACCGCTACGCCGTTCTTGATATCCAGTAGCCGCCAGTACCGATTGCTTCTTGTAATCACCGACCTGTTAATCGCTGCCGCGGAGTCCATCGCGATCGTGTGATAACGCACACCACCTTGCGCCGGGCGACCTAAAGTTTGTTACCGAACTGCAATTAAAAGACGCGTAAGTTGTAGAGTTATACAATCTAACAATTTACAACAAATCACTACAGAACTTAAATAACTGCACTAGTCTCCAGGAGTTATAACGTTAACATTACACCACCACATACAGCAAGAGTGTAACGCAGGGTAGATCCCGACATCACTCGCAAACACCTGAGCGGAAAGGTTTGATACAGGGCTGTAAAGACCTACGACCTTTTCTTAGTCAAACAGGTTAGACAGGCAGCTGCCTACAGTCTACTGTTGGAGCTAAGGCCTCCGCTTACTACACATACCTACACCACCTACAGACAAACACAATAACAACACACGGTGTCTTTAATCGCAGAAGAATACACAAGAAATCCGTAGCATAAATTTGTATTAAGAATAAATGTCGCGAAATACCTAGTGCGAAACCGTTCTTAATATAAATAAGAATACCGCCGGAAATTAAAACATTAGATAATCCGTAAATTATCTAATGTTTACCTGTAGTAAATAATAAAAATACGACCGCGTGTATATTACGATTTACCTTAGTAAAAGGATAAATTTAAAAATATTCATTTTAGTATAGCATTTTCAATAGCAAGTATTTCGTTTACTTTATAAGTTGTATATAATTGAAGTTACATGCGCCGTTAGGACTTAATCCAATTATTTAAATCGTCTAAACGCTTTTTGAGAACAAAACGCGTTCTCAAACCGGTTCTAAAAATATAATTATAGTCCAGAGATCTCGCCCTTGTTTTACGCGAATCTTCCGCGTGTATTTCGTCATTGGAATACGACATACGAGCTTCAGCGCTCCAGAGAGACTGAGGAGTATAAACATACAGTGCGCATAAGCAAAGACAAGTATTGATTTTCCCCCGTGACCTAGAAACAACTCGAGTTCATTGCGCTGGCGCTTCCGACCCATATCTATTAAGGCTACCACATGCGCTTCTGTAAGACAGGACCGTAATTTGAATATTAAGAATAAATTCCATTCATATTCAAACGCGAGTTGGAAAAACTAGGTAGAAAATAGATTAAGATATTATATATACACGGAAACGACTTTGCACCCATTAACAAGGATTGGCGGAATTCCCCAGGCGAGAGAGAAGAGCAGAAGGGCCCCAAGATATTATTATTAAAATTATCGATCCTATTGCTTTAAAATGGTCATATCCTATTGGGTACGTTCGGATGAACTTTACCTAAACGAGAAACTTATTTATACGTTGTGTTTCTAATAAGGAGGTTCTTGACACGTGTAGGGCTCCGCAACTTGTTCTCGGGCCTTCGCCCCCTGGCTGGAGATGGTATCGGAACCCTAACCTTATAAGACAAGTGTAGAGCTTAGCCCCTATTGTGACCCCCTTGGTGCAATTGTATGCGGGTTCTAACTTAATCTTACAGCTGTAGGCCTTCGCCCCGTCATACAAAATTGTATTCTAATAAGGCGACCCTAGCATTGTAAGACAAGACTTGTATCAGGGTCTGCGCCCTGGCGCCTTTGAGTTAAAGTTGATTTTAGTACGATCTAGTGGCGTATAGACTAATAAACATTTTCTATAATAGAAGTTGATAATGCACACCTCTCTCTCGCTCTATCTCGTTTCTGTCTCTCCATTTCTCTCTTTCGACTCTTTCTACACACACACACACACACACACACACACACACACACACAACAAATCAATTAATTAATTAATCAATCAATCTCAAACAAATCATGCTCGATCAAATCAACCAGATCAATCTCAATCAATCAACCAAAATGTCTTACAGTTTACGGAAACCAGATTACAGTTCATACTGAATACATTAAAGTCTAATTAAATATGACGTGAAATAATAAATAATTTCTACCCTAATGCAATGATGCTTTATGTATAGGCAGATTCGATCTTTCTAAACAAACACCACCTATACATTCGGAAAATTATATCTGATTTATTTGCATGTTCAATTACATACACACAAAATTGTTTCACAGAAACGTGTTCGTTAATTGTTATAAAAACCCCATTAAAAAGACTGGAAAGTAATAATTACTTATATATATCATATAGTTAAATTAAATTAACACGTTTTTAAGAATATCAAACTGATATAATGGAAATAAAAGGAAAAGGTTTTAATGGTTTTATTATTATATGTGAATTAACAATAACTACAAGTTTAAAATCAACGAATACGTACCAACCATCTGTAGAGCTGATCTTATGACGTCATCCTACTAATAATACATTTTAAAAATCTTTATCGACATCTTTACTAGCAATATCAGGTAAAAAACATATATATTAAAAATAATACGCTTACCTTTAGAAGTGTTTTTTCCTTCAGCTGTACCATATGTTGAACTGAAATATTTTTTATACATGTCCACATGTATTCTCACTAAACTCGATTTGTGAGTGGTTGGATATAAACTGGCTATTACATTCCGATCATTAAGTAATTTAGAAAGTAATACACAAAACCTGATTACTGCTACACGTATTTAGCAGTTATGTTATAAGATTTATTTTCAAAACACAAATATTTTAAAAATTTTGCTAACACACACACACACTCACATATGTACGTTATATGGATTTTTACCAATTGAGATTAATAGCAATGTTAACTAAACGATTTAAAATTTCTAATCTGAAATAAGAGTGACGTAATCTAATTTTATTTGAAATTTTATAGAGAGCATCACCATCATCGAGATTTTGAGATACATTCACCTCATCGTCTTCACCTTGAACTATTATATTGTAAGAACCTATAAAGCATCTAATAACATCTGACAGTTTTATCGGACACTATTATTACATGGACATGAGGTTATCCCTAAATTAACTGGTTTCAACACGGCTCTGGAAATGCTGTACACTGTTCAAATCTTTCAGTTCCTTCTCAGAAGCTGTACCGTATTCAGTTCCTTCAATTTTATCTGCATTCTGTAGTACGTTTTGTAACACATAAACAGAATCTTCAATACTGTGGTGCGTGTAGTAGCAAAACACGTTAGCTAGCTAGTTTCACCTCTATATTATTTTACATGCAAGCCTGACCTTATCATAAATACAAAAGCTAATTAAACATAACTCCACGGACTGGGCATAGCAAGCAGCGTTTCCAATTATGGCTTTTAGTGAACACAACAGTGCCTACAACTACATACTAGCGACTATTATTGCTTTAGCACGAGGATCAAACGAAAACACGCACGCATGCACGAACGCATGCGCGCGCACGCGCGCACGCACACACGCACACACGCACGCACACGCACGCACACACACGCGCACACACACGCACGCACGCACACACACGCGCACACACACACGCTCGCGCGCGAAAACACGCACACACAAAACATACAAAAAAACGAAAACACACCAACACAAAAACACGCAAATACGAAAACACGCTAACGCGAAAACACGTAAAACGAAAAATCGCAAATACGAAAACACACCAGTAAAAACACGCTAAAGCAAAAACACGCAAACACGAAAACACACAAATGAAAACACGCAAACACGAAAACACGCAAATACGAAAACACACAAATGAAAACACGCAGGCCTACAGCTGTAAGATTAAGTTAGAACCCGCATACAATTGCACCAAGGGGGTCACAATAGTGGCTAAGCTCTACACTTGTCTTATAAGGTTAGGGTTCCCATACCATCTCCAGCCAGGGACGAAGCCCCGAGAACAAGTTGCGAAGCCCTACACGTGTCTTACAAGAACCTCCTTATTAGAGATACAACGTATAAATAAATTTCTCGTATAGGTAAAGGTCATCCAAACGTACCCAATAGCATATGACCATTTTAAAGCAATAGGATCGATAATTTTAATAATAATATCTTATTAGGGTAATTATGCAATCTCCAACACTGTATGCGTGTGCGTTTGCCTAACCTCCAAAAGGACCTTAATTAGGGCTAAAGCTGTCCATCAAAAATAACCCTAAGACCAACTCCAGGCCCAAGACCAACCCCAAGTCCAAGGCCAACCCCTACATCTGCCCCTCACGTGAGCAGGAACAAAAATTGCTGTCAAAAAGACTCTTAATACAATAAAAAATAATTAGGGGTTGAAAAGGGTTGAAACCATGGAGGTGGAAAATACGGTCTCACACGTGGGTGTGTAAAATAATTAAAGGTTGAAAAAGGCCTCCGAAAAGAAACCATAGGGGTGGGAAATACGGTCCCACACGTGGGCATATAAAAAAGTGAAAGGTGGGTTTTCCCCAGAAAATCCAAAATGGCGGAAGGTGCCGGTCTTCTACTCGCGTTCTCTCCCTTTTCTGCTGTTCTTTCTTCTCAATGCTTTAGGAAACCCTCGAATTTCTTCTGGTGAAATGAAGTTAGTCTCAGTCATATTTGTAGCCTTACACGGTGTGTTTTCAGTTAAATTTGGAGGCGTCTTTTCATTCAAGTTAAGAGTCGTTTGATTTAAATTAGTAGTCTGACTAAGTTTATCCTCTTTTTGTAATGACAAATCACTATTGTAAGAAGGTCCTATTGGTTTTCTTTAGCTTCAGTTTCCAGGTTTTGATCAATAGTAGCGAAATGATTAGCTCGACCAGTAACGAACGAAGTTAAGAAGTCAGCTTCCTTAAACAATTCTGGATTAAAAGGGTGAATACCAGACTTTTGAAACCCTGCTATTATATTACTTGTTGTGAAAGATTTTTCCAGTGGTTCTGAAATAAATCCTGCTGAATTGTAAATCGTCATTGGAATACCAACATTCCGAAGCATCCACTTGTCACAACCAAAGGTTGTAAATGATTACTACAGTGAGGTGGTATTGTCAACATGTGAACATCTGCTTCCCGGACTCTTTGCACAGCTCTTATAGAAAAATGGCTGTTGTGGTTGTCGTAAATAAGAAGAGATGGGTTTTCTTTGGGCGAGTGACTGTGGTCATTACAATGGTTTAAAACATCTACAAAAATGTCTGCATTCATCCATCCACTGGAGTTAGCAAAGTCGAAAGCACCTTTAGGGCCATTATTGAGCATGTGGCTTTTAAAGTTTTTGCGTGGGAAAATTAAAACTGGGGTTAGAAATGTTAAAGAGGCTGATATTATTCCACACATAGTTACATAGTTAAAAAATACTCGAACATTGTGCTCTTTAAAGATGTTAGGCGGGACAAGCTACAGGCTTCCGGTTTGCGAATAGTTATTTCTTTATTCCTTACCATAAACGCCCTACACCAGTCTTCACTAGCCATTTTATGTTTCTCCCAGGACCAAGGGACTTTACAGTTATTTCTGATAGCGAGCTCAGAGGCAAATTTTCTCGCATCTTCTATATTTAATCCATAGACCATCTGACTGCAAGTTATTAGGTACACCGCAAGCATCTTCTCCTGCTCTGGTTTAAATACTGATAATTGGGTTCCATTTTGGCATCGGGATTATCCTGTTTTTTCTTTACATACCTAGCTAGCGTCTGAAATTTTATATTATCATGATTTTCTGCATCCCTTAACGACCACTCCTCATTACAAACTAAATTAACGGCCTGTTCTATGGTTTCCGTATTTGTATTGCCAATTTTTCTTAGTTTCGGCTTGCGCGGCATCTAAATTAAAAAGTAAAATCTGTTCAATTTCTGTTAAACTTAATTTATTATCATTGCACGAACAATACAATACTGCATATTGATAATTAAATAAACCAATATTCTACTTTTAGGTATTCTGTGGAACTAACTGAGACAGTCTCATCTTGTACCAGCTTTCCTGTGTCAGTTGGAACTTTTTAGACACCACAGAAGAAATGAATTTGAACGTGACATCTACTTTCAAGTTTTACTCTATAAAAATATATATAAATAAAAATACTTCGTGTAAAGACTATTCTTTAAAATGCATTGGCTACAGACTACAGACACGGAGCGTCGCACCTTTTCCACGTAAACAATCAAGTGTCAGTTCACATAAGTCAGAGGGAAATTAAAAAATGTGTCGACTTTGTCCCACTTAGTACACCGTCTCACCTAGTACCACCCTCGCCTATAAGTAGTTAAAACAGTTAAAAAACTAGTTTATTCAGCTAAAATCTACTTTACATAATAGTCAAATAAATACAGTTATTAAGGCACGTGAAGTGTCAAGTGTAAAATTTCATGAAATTTAAAGAATAGTACACTAAAATCTTCAAAATAAAGCCTCCTCTCTGTGTCATCATTGTGACGACGGAATTAAAGTAAAAATAGACAATAATGGCAAAGACGTTTATAGTCGTCATATCGCTGAGCCAGTTTGTAAGTTTGGAAACAGATCGTAATCGCTAGACGCCTAATCTGGCAAATGGGACGAATTAGGCTCTAGTTCAAATCCTAATTTATAAGTTTTGAACAATCCTTCTTTACCAAATGAGATCATTTCTCTTTGATTTTGTCGGTAAGTTGTTGCAACAAATTGGCATAATATTTAGCATTCATTTTTTTCCCCTCATTTAAATAGCCAACCAAGATGATTGCATGAGAATACCAAAAAACAGTTTACAAAACAATGTGTTCACTATTTGGAGTGTTTTTTTTTGGTTTCGGGAGTATAATGGTGAACCCAGGTTTCGTCAACGGTCATGAAACGGTGCAAAAGTCCTTCGCATTGTGGCGAAAGCGCACCAAAAGGACGCGAGAAGCACCCAATGACTCAGTTTTTGCACCGATGTGATCAACCGCGGCAAGCAACGCGCCCAGTATTTTTTTACTTTCAATTTTTCTGTTAAATTTTATGTACACTGTGATTTCAGATAAGACTATGTCAGCTATCTCGCGCACTTTTACTCGATGGTCATCCAATACGATACGGCGTAGTGTTTTAATGATATCCGGGGCAGTATCAGTTTTTGGACGTCTGCTAAGTGATTCTTCATTTGTTCTCACACGATCAGCCTTAAGTTCAGCAACCAAATTGTTAACCATTAAAAACGAAGGAGTAAATTACTATATTACCGAATTCAGCTCTACTTTAATTTCGTTGATGTTAAACCTTTCAGAAAAAGGACTTAATCACTGCTCTCAACCCAGTTTTTTCCATTGCTTACAAAATCACAGAGACGTTTACTTCAACATTCTGTTAAAAAACAGACTATACAACATATTACTGTGTACTTACTCATTTAACCTATTAAAAATTGTTCTACAGAATGGCAAAGAAGATTCCTCAGAACTCGCGCTGGCTCTCTGTTAGACTACGTATTTACGGAACAAACCTCGTATAATCTGTGATATACAAAGGGTAAAAGCATCATTAACTATCACTAATTCAGTTTAAAGAAATGAATATTGATACAAAAATAAGACCATTTTTATTTGTTGATACCGTGACCTCTGTTGAAATTAAACGACGTGGGACTGTCCTTACCTGAGCAATGGCTCTCAGCGATGAAATCCGAATCCGATCTGACCCACATACGGACCGAGACAGACTGATGAGGTTTATGAATAGGCATGTTACACCATGCCACACCTATCAGGCACCGAGTGATCGTTTGTTTAAGATGGTTATATGTGTACTCGTAGACATCCCAGAAGGAAACGTGATTTCAGTGTTATACCAACGTGATTCTAAAATTCCTCAGGTATGGTGGAGCTAGCGTCCGCCGAGAAAGCCTGAAAGTACCGAAAGCGGCAAACACTGGCCATCAACCAAGAGACCATACCAGACAACTGCCAAAAATACTGACGAAGAATACAAATAATCAATAACTTTTTCCAATCAAGTGAAAATAGCATACACTTTTCACTCCAGCGTAACTACATCAATTAAAGGATTTTCACTATAGCAAATTATAGATCGTTTAGATTTGTTATTTAAAGGTTTGTTTTTCTTTAAAATTCCTAATTGCCTACGAATCAACACAAAATAGAAATGAGTACTACCGGAAGCATAGAAGAAGGATTTTCTAGAGCTGAAAGAATCTGCAAACTTAAAAAAGTAGGACTAATCGAAGATTACTATTGTTTAGATGATGAAGGCACCTAATTAACACTACAACTCGGTGAACAAGATATGCACGAAAAGGAGGTCAAATAACGCATACAACCATAGGCGAATAACACTCACATCTTCAGTTCCTTCAAAAACTACTATTGTCGTAAACAAACATCTTAAGAAGGAATCTATTGGTTGTCAAAAATATAAGTAGCTGTCGCAAAATCATAATAATTCTACCTACCTCCGATTGAGCAAGCTGCAAGGCAAAAATTTGGAAAGTGCTTAACTAAAGACATTTACGATAAGAGGCTTCATAATAAGAGCATTTTAGGAACAAAAGAACCATACAAAATTTGTAGTCATAAGCTGTACGGACACACCATTACTACACAGCATCGTTTAGGGTCTATTGTGTTGTGCCACATTGTATTGTGTTGCCTTGTGTTATGCAAATCTGTGATATGTTGAGGTGAGTTTAGTTACGTTCCATCGCTTTGTATGGTACTAGATTATTATATATTGTATAGTATTATATTATATTGCATTTTATTGTACTGCATTGTGTTGTGTTGTGTTGTCTTGTGTTGTGTTGTGTATCGTATCGTATCGTATCGTATCGTACCGTATCGTATCGCATTGATTGTATTGTATTGTATTGTATTGTATTGTATTGTATTGTATTGTATTGTATTGTATTGTATTGTATTGTATTGTATTGTATTGTATTGTATTGTATTGTATTGTATTGTATTGTATTGTATTGTATTGTATTGTATTGTATTGTATTATATTGTATTGTATTATGTTGTGTTGTGTTGTGTTGTGTTGTATTGTATTGTATTGTATTGTATTCTATTGTGTTGTGTTGTATTGTATGGTATTGTATTGTGTTGTATTGTATTGTATTGTATTGTATTGTATTGTATTGTATTGTATTGTATTGTATTGTATTGTACTTTACTATACTGTACTGCACTGTACTGTACTGTACTATACTGTTCTGTACTGTACTGTACTGTACTGTACTGTACTGTACTGTACTTTACTTTACTTTACTGTGCTGTACTCTACTGAACTGTACTGTACTGTACTTTACTGTGCTGTGTTGTGCTGTACTGTACTGTACTCTACTGTACTGCACTGTACGGTACTGTGCTGTGTTCTGCTGTACTGTACTCTACGGAACTGTAATGTACTGTATTGTACTGTACTGCACTGTACTGAACTGCACTGTACTGAACTGCACTGTACTGAACTGCACTGAACTGCACTGTACTGAACTGCACTGTACTGAACTGCATTGTACTGAACTACACTGTACTAAACTGCACTGTACTGTACTGTACTGTAATGTCATGTAATGTACTGTACTGTACTGTACTATGCGTACCGAACCGCACTGTATTGTACTGCACTGTACTGTACTCTACTGTACTGCACTGGACTGTACTCTGTACCTTACTGTACTGTACTGTAATGTCATGTAATGTACTGTACGGTATTGTACTGTACTGTACTGTAGCGTACTGTACTTCACTGTACTGTATTCCACTATACTGTACTGTGTCGTACCATACTGTACTGTACTGCACTGTGCTGTACTCTACTGTACTGTACTGCACTGTACTGTACTGTAATATAGTACTGTACTGTACTGTACTGTACTGTACTGTACTGGTACTGTACTGCACTGTACTGTATTGCACTGTACTGTGCTGTACTGTACTGTGCCGTGCCGTGCTGTACTGTACAGCACTGTACTGTACTCTACTGTACTGTACTGCACTGCACTGTACTGTACTGTACTATAGTACTATACTGTACTGTACGGTACTGTACTGTAGAAAAAATGTTCAGTAATTTCAAATTGTTTACCTTCTGTAATAGTGTGTAAATGGTTGATATGTGCAAGGTTCATGTAAGTGCTAAAGGAATGTTTAATCCAAGATAGAAGAACGATGGTATTATATTCCATATTAAGCTGTAAATTTATAGTTCTACCATCTATTATTTTGTTTAACTAATATCACTTGCGCACTCATAACTGTATTTTTTTGATTTTGTGAAGAACATTTTAGCTGTTCAAATTAGTTTTCTAAATGTTTTAACTGCACAAATGTGTGAAATGTGTTTTAAAATCTGAGGAGTTTAAACGTGTACTTTAGAGTACGTTCTGCCTTATACTGGGTGTACTTAAAACGTTTCATATTAGAGCGTAGAATCACGATTTTATAAATTATGGGAACAATAGATTTGTGCACCAACTTATTAAATCACTATTGTAACCTTATGTGTCTGCGCCTCATACGTATCAAATCTTGTTTAACATTTATTACTCGGAAATATCCCCAAATTTGGGATAAATTACTATTATTGTTTTTAATCAAATGCTTTATCCGCCTATACTCGGAGGATACGTTATTTAAAGAGTTGCAATCATATTGACTGTACCGAACATATTTATGTATTTAGAACTTTTAACATTTCGACCTAGTTTTTCTAAACACACTTCACGTATAATTTGGATGTTAGCATTTTGAGTTAGTGTTCTATAGTAATAATATTGTTTAAAAAGCATAGTATCTAAACGTTTGCATCACAGAGACTAATTGTATTATTTATTCAAAAAAATTCCCAAGAGAGTATTTATAAAGTATCCATAAATAATATCTCGTTGATAAAGAACTTAATGATTAAATAATCACACTATAATGACACAAAAATAGTATATAAACATAAAATCGGATTTGTGTATCATCAGTTCCATCAATAATTAAAAATGAAGGCTGTGATTATGGTAAGATTGTTTTATGAATTCATTTTAAAATTAATTAAGTTAATTGTACGCATTCCGATTTTAATGAATCACAACACAATTGCACTGTTTCAAGTAGTAAATTTTTTTTATTCTTACTATATATTTTTTGTCA
This sequence comes from Vesta saturnalis, assembly GCA_036346205.1. Classification (NCBI taxonomy): domain Eukaryota; kingdom Metazoa; phylum Arthropoda; class Insecta; order Coleoptera; family Lampyridae; genus Vesta; species Vesta saturnalis. Next base: position 4,985,038 of record JARFJB010000799.1, read on the forward strand.
GATCAGATAGCATTTTGAACGTGCCTACTCCTTCTGTGGCTTTTATTCTGTATATATTATTGCTAGTTTTCTTTAGTATTGTGATTTAACGTAATAAAACAACATTTATGTAATTATCAGACTAAGCTTATTTTTTGTGGTTTTGTTAAAATATTTGATATTAACGATTGTTATTAACTGCGTAGGTTTACTGACGACAGCCGTAATTTCTGTTGAAAGTATGTAAATATTATTATTACACCATTATCCAGTTTTATTCTATTGTATTATAATAATAATCGTGAAATTATCTTTTAAATCCCTTTCATCATGAATAGCAAACGTGAAGTTTTTTATACTTTTAATGTTTTCTCTGTATAGTTCACAATCGTTTTGGCACTTTTTGCCGCTGTAATCGCAGGGCCATCAGCAGAACCATCACCAAATCCAGCGCCTAGACCACAGTGGATAGGTGGATATTACGGTGGTTACGGCTTACCATATCATGGTAAAATAATTATACAAAAAAGCATTACTTGATTTTGTTTATTTAGGTTTTGGATATGGTATTGGTTATGGATACTATTAATCTACGATAAGGAGATGTATTATAGAACATTAATAAAAATAAATTTTCTATCCCTGAGTGTAAGATTATTCATTACTTTTAAAACTTTAAAATTATGCGCATATCAAGAGGTGCAGAAATCTGTATCCTCGGTCTGTACTCGCTCGGTATATTTCTTTACTGATGCAACTATACAATCTAGTACAAACCATTTTGTTTGTATTCGTGAAAATATGTGCAACAATGAGTGAATCGAGTTTAGGAGATTGTTCGCGAGTACCAAAACTCAAGGTGTTACATGATCAAACCGCACTACGCGTTGTGCATATCTACCGAGGTAAGCAGTATTGTGTATTAAATGACTGTAAAAGAATTCCAAATAATTAAATTTCGTGATCGATCTGACTCAAGATAAACAATTTCAGATCCATCATTTAGCCAAAATACCCAAAAGATTGATTATTTTCAAACGGTGTAACCCTTTATATAATTTCGCACAAGGTAACAGTGCAATTTTATAATGTTGGTCCTCTTGTAACCTTTAGCTTAAGGCATCACAACTTAAACAAAAAGAAATTCATTTATTATAAGTTTTGTTATGAACGCATAAGTTCAAAGGTAAATATGTAATTAAAAATTATTTTTAATTTTATTAAATACTCCCAATCGATGTAAATTTTGTCTTTATGTGTGTAGAACATAAAGACAAAATTTACATCGATTGGGGCTTGAATCTCGATAGAGCAGTTGGTTAGCGCGGTACTCTAGCAAAATACAGGTCGTAGGCTCAAATACTACTCGAGGTAAACTTTGTATTTATGTATGAAAATGTAAACTTTCACCATTATCACACATAATAAAATACTTGTCTTTTTTGGGTTTTTAATGGTGTATTTTAAATTATACAAACAATTTTGTCAGAGTTGAAAAATTAAAACACAAACATCAGATTGTATAATTTAAAATACACCATTAAAAAAAACAAAAAAGACAAGTTTTTTATTTATGTATTTAATAAAATTAATAATAATTTTTAAAAATAAATTAATTAAGTAATGGATATGTATTACCAATCTTTCAAAAATATTTACAGAAATTGCTTCAAGAAGCACCACATTAAAAAAAAACTAATCCTTGTAAATTAAAATCCCTAAGTCTTATAATCTAAACATATAAAACCAGTTAATAGAGATTATGTATTTAATAAAATTAATAATAATTTTTAAAAAGAAATTAATTTAGTAATGGATCTGTATTACCAATCTTTCAAAAATATTTACAGAAATTGCTTCAAGAAGCACCACATTAAAAAACTAATAGAGATTGATTATCCTTAGTACCTGAATCAAATTTACCATATAAACAATAACATCTCTAAATATAGTCAAACTACGATCATCCAAAGACCTAAAGTTACTCTTACAGTTAAACTCCAACGTCCTTTGTTCGGTATAATGTGATATCCAATGGGTTGATTCGTTGTAATTGAACCTTATATGTATGCTCACTGGTCATTGTTAAACGACTACAATTAATCACATAATTTCGTCCGGCGCACCACTCGCTAACTTAAGTGTCCAAGTTCGCTTGAGCAGTTGGATTTGCTATATGCCTTTCAAAATAAATGTTATCACAAGATATATTTACTTACACTTAAACATCAAAATTCTTAAATGTTTTTATACAATCGATTTAGTGCTATTAACAATCGCACATTTACTAAAATCAATGACACTAGTGTCCATTACTGCTTAACTTAACAAACATACCTTTATTTTGCTACTTGAAGGATAACTTTAGGTTTCTTTTTGGATCATGCGGTAATACACGACACTTCTAACTCGATGTTTGCTAATTACTTTAAATCTGATTCAGAGAAACTCATTGCTATTTTCTTTCAATTCACAAAATAATCCTTTCATTTATAAATGTTGAAATATTTCATCCTCAACATATTTTTTTGCAGTCAACTGATATGCACTGCAACACTAATTGTTTACAAATAAAAACGAGCACAAGTCGTTTTTACAAAAGATTAGCGCGAGATCATCCCTTAAACATAGCTCTTTACTGATCGTATTTTCCTCTATACCCTAGTAGGATCTTTCTTATATACCTACGGTCATCCATTTTGCCCAATGTCATCAAATTTTCGTGCTAAAATCACAATAAACTTATCACAAAAGAGCTTTCAATGCGCGTCTGTGCCGAGTGGATGTCTGAAAAGGGAACCAAACGCAAATGAAATGGGAAAAACGTGGCCATCTTGAATTTCTTTACAAACATACCCACAACTCTTCGGAAAAACCATAATTCACATTCAAATTCACTCCAGATACTGTCCAGATTTAGATTCAACTTTTTAATGAAAATCTGCCATGTGCGCGATTTTTCCTTGCGCACAATTTACTAAACCATTTGTCCAATTGTTCTATTACGCAACGTTACTACATTTATACAAACAAAAATCTACATTTACATTCCTTTCCACATTTCAATACAACATTAACACATCACGAATTCACTCATTGATACATTTACAGCAATTTCTATCGGTAAACGGTAACTTAAGGAGAACAAAACGGTGGATTAGAAGAAATCCCTGAAAACCCAGTCAAACTGATAACTGCAGAACTTGTGTGGAGGTAATATTTTAAGGATAACGGCAGCTTAGTTGGGGTCAGTTTGAGGTACGTCGTTACTGGCGAGGTGACTCAAATATTTTAGTGCCTTACTGCAAAACAAACATTTGTCATTAATAAGTTAGTTGCTCTAAGTCGAAGTAGCACTTCCTTTAAATTTCTGCACTGCATGTTTTGTGTCGCACCCCAACAAGCGCAATAATATCCTAGTACGCAAAAACGTACGTTTTCAAATCGTGGCGTATAATGTAATCTAGCAGGTGCTGAGTGATACATAATGGTATCACCTTTAATTAGATTAAATAACTGTCAGCAATGCTAAACGGCGTGATCGTTTAGAATTCAGAAAAACCCCTAACTGGCAATAACCATCCGTCAAGTCGATACTGAAAATGTATCAAAGGTAAACTGTCTAATATATACTACTCCTTTACGAATTTTTTTATTAAAAAGTCGGTATCGTTGTTTGATCGCTGTGGATAATGTGAAACTGATTTGTGTTACACTAGATCGGCGGTACCTTTCGGTTAATAAAATTTTTGTTTTTAGTTCTGATGTGAAGAAACATTAGCAACTGTGTTCCTGTAGCATCGGTTAAAAGTAAGTTAACGAAGTAGTCGGTAGACGTCAGTGTGGGTTTTGTGGATTTAGGAAAAAATCGGTTTTCAAGAAATAGGTTTCAAGATTTCACGTTTAAATGAAAACTACTCTTTTTTTAAAAAGTCCATGTTGAAACATAGTGGCAGAATCTTGACCATCAATACCGTAATAGTTAAATAAAAGACAAAAAACTGAACTCCGCCTGCAGAAGAAGGAGGGTGAATTGAGTAACCCAAAACTGCTGTTACCGGTCCCAAGCCCGGATAAAGGAGGATGGTTCGAGGGTAAGGTTAGCACCCTACCTGAGATAAAAAAGAATTCCTGCTCAAAGCGATTATACCCAGCCTCGGAATAGGACTGAAACAAAGATGAAGAACACGGCGAGACAAAGGACAACGAGAAAAAAACATATTAAGGATAGGTACATGGAATATTACCTCGTGGAACAAGAAAGATCAGGAGATAATACAAGAATTAGAAACACATGATATTAAAATATGTGCCCTGAGCGAGGCAATAAAGCATTAAGGTAAACAAATCTATAATGTTTTACAATGGAGTAGAAAAAGATAAAAGAGCTCAGGGAGGTGTAGGCCTGCTTATAGACAAAAAATATGAAAATAATATCTCAGATATAAAATATATTGACGAACATATGATGCTAATCACCCTAAAACTGGAACACACCACGCTAAGCATTATTCCAGTATACGCTCCAGATATCACAAAAAGTAAAGAATAGAAAGTCACTTTCTATGAAAACCTACAAGATCTCTTAGACACTATACCAAATAATAACAAAATAATTATTATGGGAGACCTCAATGCTCGAGTAGGCAATTCACCGATTGACGGAATAAAACAACGATTTAATGAGGAAACTATTAATGAAAACCGGGGAAGATTAATAGAAATTTGCCTGTTGAACAATCATCTTCGAATTAACAACACATATTTTGAGCATCCCATACAGCACAAAATCACGTGGTCAGACACTAGAGGCCTTAGCTCCATGATCGACTACATTATAACAAACAGAGGAACACACCCCAGAAATATATTAGACGTACGCACATAATCATCAGTGGACGTAGGATCGGGACATGGACTCATATTAGGAAAAATAAATATAACAATCAAACCTGCAAAAATAAAAAACCCAATAACAGAACAAATACTAAATATAGAAAGCCTAGAAAACAACGGAACCAAAACTCTATACTGCAATAGACTAGAAGAGAAACTAAACATACACAAGCTAGAAACGATTGCAGATATGGAAGAATGTTGGAAAATAATAAAAGAAAGTATCAAACAAGCAGCAGAAGAGGCCTTAGGCAAAAGAAAAGTAAACAGAAACAAAAAAGAATATAAAACACACTGGTTTGATGAGAGAGTCACAAGCCTAGCAAAGGAAAAGAAACAAGTGTTTTTAAGATACAAACAGGAAAATACAAACGAAAAAAGAGAAGAATATGTAAGAATAAGAAATAGAGTTAATCAACAAATATACAACATCAAAAAAGAATATTGGGAGAAGTTCACGAAAGATATGGAACATGACCTATATGGATCGCAAAGAAAAGTGTGGAAAATGATAAAAAGGCAAAGAAAAGACATGAATGAATTCATACGAATAAACGAAATCACAGAAGAACAGTGGACCGAGCACCTCACAAAAATATATGGAAGAGAAGCAGAAGAAGAAGAACAAGAAGGTAGTGATAGAGAAAATAACAGTGAGAACAGAGATAATACATACATATCAAAGGAAGAGACAAATACGCGAATAAAGCAACTAAAGAATAGAAAGGCTCCAGGCCCGGATGGAATACACAACGAGCTCACAAAATACGGGGGGGGGGGGCGACACTATGCACATGGATACAGAAATTATTCAACAATATAATTAACAGTGGAAAGATACCGCAAGAGTGGAAAGAAAGTATTTTAATACTCATACTAAAGAAAGGAGATAAAAAAACCCAGAAAACTACCGAGGCATCAGCCTAATGAATAATGCGCTCAAGCTGTTAACAGCAACAATAAAAGGTAAAATAGAAGGAAGACTAAACATAGCCGAAGAACAACAAGGCTTCAGATAATAGAAAAATCAATTGAATATAATAAACCCGCATATATGTGCTTCGTAGACCTAAAAAGTGCATTTGGTAAAGTAAAACGGAAAGACATTATAAAACTACTAGATGCAAAAGAAATAGAAGGCAGGATAATAAAAATTATTAAAGACATAAATACGAACAATAAAATGAAAGTACGAATGACTAGAGGAGAAACAGAATACATAACTATAAACGGAGGAATAAGACAAGGGGACTCTCTTAGCCTGCTACTGTTTAACCTGATAATGAATCAAATCATTAAAGAAGTAAAGAAGAGAGAAGGATACAGATAGCAGATAATGAAGACGACGTACAAAGAGAACTCCACTCATTCAACATCAAGGCAAAAGAATACAACATGCAAATCTCGACAGAAAAGACAAAATGAAATATAACTACCTGGGAACGGAAATTACCAGCGAAAGAAACTTGAACACAGAAGCGACAAAACAAACGATAAAAGCAACAAAAGTGGGCAGCTGTTGAAGAGAAACCATATGGAGAAACAAATACATGAACGTCGATAGCAAAATGAAAATATATAAGACAACTGCACGACCGGTATTAACTTATGCATCAGAGACAAGAGCCGACACCAAAAATACAAAACAGAAAATAAACAACGTAGAGATGAAGGTACTAAGATCGATAAAAGGCATAACACTAAGAGATAGACAGAGAAATAGCACCATACGAGAACAATGTGACATACAAGAAGTTAATAAATGGATAAAACTCAAAAAGAAAAAGTGGAAAACGACCATGTAGATAGGAATATAGCGAAGAACAACAAGCCGTATAGCAAGAGCAGTTGGAAGACCAAAGAAAAGATGGAAAGACAACATACAGTCAACAACAACAGAAACAGAATAAGGGGCAGACAAACAGGAACTATCCTAGTCGTGCGAAGAAGAAGAAGGCCAAAAACTGAATAATAACGGATTAGTTAGTAATACGGATGTGGCTGACTGTAAACGATGACAAATGTGCGAGTAACTAACAGTAAAAAGATTTTAGGGAAGGGAACTTCTCATCTCCCAGAAAAAAGTACTAAATTTTATTTCGCGGCTGGTCACATCGGCAACATTAAAGTACCAACCGATCAGTGCAGTGGGTATCTACTGCACTGACCTCTTTGGCCACACCTCCAGCCTTCAGTGCAGTGTCTGGTGTTACACCTTCAAACCGCACTAGGTGTAAGAAGGTTGCCAAACTAACTACAATGAAGACGATTGTGTTCCATATGAGACGTAAAGTAGTTAAAATTTACTTTGAAAAACTTTACTCTTAGCATAACAGCAACAAAGGTTCAGTCCGGGAAAATAGTGTTTAGGCGCCGACATAATCTGAAATTTCGTTGAACTAGGCGAGTTCTTAATTTAATCCTACCCGACTGCGGAAGGTAGAATTGTAGCCGATTTAATGGTAAATACACACTTCAATGGCAAGCATTCAATTTGTATAACAGCCTTTCGCTTTATAAGAGCACGTTAAAATTTATCCCAAAATCTTAATAATCTTATCTTAATCCAAAATAACAAATACGTACACGTCAGTTAAGTTCAATTAATATTAAAAACAAAATCGCCCAAAGCTTAAGAAAATTTTGAAGCAGAAGTTACCAGAAGATTAGGAATTGCACCTTGTGTACTCTTAAAATCAAGGTAGTAAGACGTAGTCCGTATACTTTCAAATTCACCCACGTATAAATAAGAAACTGATATTTATAATTGTCATCAATATTCTGAAATAAGCAAATATCGCCCAACTTGGAAAATAACAACTAGGTCTATTAGTTTTCAACTACAAAATTATTGACTAAAATTTATAATACTACCAATGGCACCTTAATAGGAAAGTCAATCTTCCACTACTCAACAATATCTAAAAGTATTCTTACTTAGAAATTTATTAGTCCATTTTAAGATGAAGAATCCTAATCAACATGATTGAACTCCTATGTTTAATCCTAGGTATAACATACACACTATCACAATTGACCTTCGCTTTGCCCGTATAGACTTAAATGTTTCGCGTTCACTCACATCTTGTAACTCTTGTATTAATTGGGCAATTTGTTTATTAACTGCCTTCACAAATGTTCCTCGAATTTAATATCTTAACTTATTTTCCGTCTAAATTCTTAATTGTCTATAAACCTAATTGGTTTAATATCGTTAACAAACACATATGTTTGTATCAGTATTAATAATTATTAGTGTAGTCTCAGTTTCATTTCATTGCATCCAAAACCCTCACTTAGTTACAAAGAATTATTTAAAAAAATTATTTTTCCATGGCACGGATTTTATAAACACTTTCTCTTAACACAATGTTCTATGTTATCTCAAATCTGTTTAAACACTATACATTTTTGGAAAAGTTTCACGATACAAATTCCAACTTGTAAACCGTATAATGTTTCATATTTACTAATATAGGATCTAACAGTGAACAAATGTCCCTTCAACTGCACTACAAAGTTTTACAACATAAAGCACAGACCGTTATGCACTTTTTCTACAAACCGGGTGCGGCAGTTGGCCGAACCGTTCTAACTAAAGATAATACGTGAACGAGTGGGTAAGCTGTATGCTAAACGACGATTTCATTGAGCAGCTCATTAGTGCGTAGATCCCAATGATTGTCAATTCGTAAGCTATAGACGGCAAATCTTGTTTCTAACCTCTTAAGTGGCTATGACGTTTATATCCGGATTTTAAAATGCTAATCACAGAGCCTGTGATGGATGCAATTGTGACCAGTATTCCTTTAGACTATAAAATACTACTAAAAATACTTGGTGCAGAAAGTTTTGATACTCACATGTTAGCATGTCCAATCTCTTGTAAGAATTTCTCTTTAGTTGCCACGAATCTTACTTTTGTTACGATTTTATCAACTGGGTATGTATTTACTTTTAGGCGTACATATACGCCTTCTTCTAATGACGCGATTTTAATGGCAAAGTGTACCTTTATATACTTATCTTAGGTCGTGTAAAGAATGTGACGTATATGTTCGCATGTGCGATTTTGAGGTTTTAATCAGGCCATTTAGGTTTAGGTTAAATCAACTGTTTAAGATCTATTTCTATTTATATCTGTTTCAGTTTACCAAATATACTAGACACTAAGACGACACCTTCTTTAGCTGTTAATTTAGATCTCACCGCCGATAACCCTAAACTAAACTCCATTCATTCATTTATATTAAAAAATATATACATATATATATATATATATATATATATATATATATATACACACTTTAGCAAACTCAAACACTGCATTGTATAGTTGCATTAGTAAAGGAATGTACCGAGCAAGTACAGACCACGAACACGTCGAATGTAGTGTTTGAGTTTGCTAAAGTGTATACGTATATATATATATATATATATATATATATATATATATATATATATACACTTTAGCAAACTCAAACACTACATGGTATAGTTGCATTAGTAAAGGAATGTACCGAGCAAGTACAGACCACAATTCCTGAATGCAGTAGAATAAACGTTCCCCGGCGATTTTATAATTTCATTGCATTCACGTACCACAAAATAGTTTGTAATAGACACGTCGGAAAAAATACGGTAGTATTAATGCTAACAAACATACACCTACGTACCACACCGAACGCGTTTCAATAGTTACGCTATCATCAGCAGTCGACTGAGACGAACTAAACAAGTTCTCAGTAGCCTAAAGGTTATTAAAATTTGTTTGTTTTTGAAGATCACTAAACTTTCATAACAATCAAGTTGTTGCTTGTTACTAACATGTTTGATTAACGATAATGTACTACATAATTTTTAACAAACATATGTAGGACTACGGTGAACTTGTCCCAACGTTGGTACTTTATATGAGCTAAATGTTCTTTAAAGCGAATTTTGATAAGTCGTTTAGTTTGCCCCACATATATTTGTTCACAGTTTTTACAATTAGTTTTATAAATTCTCCACCTATCCTGCTTATCCACTTAATTTTTGGATTGCCTAAAATAGTTTGCAAACTGTTATCTTGAGTAGTGACTGTTTTAAAATTAATTTTGGAAAAGATTTTGGATAGACCTTTTGTAAAAGCAGGATAGTTTGGTAATTTTACATACTTTGTTTCTATTTGTTCTCTACCGTTACCTAATGTAGTTACATTCTTAACCCTCATACTACGTGTTTGTATTGTATGCAGCAATTTCTTTAGTAGTGCGCGACTCTAAACTTTTTGAACTGAAGGAGGAAAATTAAGCAACCGATGAATCAAAAAATTGAAATCCGCGAGTTTGTGCTTTCTAAAGAGATTTGAGTCATTGGTGATGAATCTTTAGTTCGTCCCAGTCCGTGTCTTTTAACTTTGTGTGGCACGTTCGTGTATTTTGTTTGTTACAGTTCCTCCCACAGTTCCAGTGTTTTAGATTTTTCAGTATTAATGCTACTCAAAAACAAGCATTGACGGATTTTGTGTTTGAATACAAGGAAATGTATTTAGGAAAATTTACACCCACTTTCACGAAGGATGTAAGTAAGAAATTGTGGGAGGAAGTGACCGGTACATTAAACAGTATACCTGGAGGCCCAAGCGAAGATTGGATGCACTAGCGTAAGGTAAAAACAGTGTTTGTTTTTATAAAATGCTTTACTTATGAATGTGTAATTTTAACTGATTTAAAAACCAATAGAATGGCCAAATTCTCTCCGACCAAAAACTTTACAGCACGTACGAAGGGGGTCCGTCACTACTCCATATAGATATATCCACCAATGTTAAACTATTGGAAATATTATCACCCGCGCGTGTGACGGGGAATAGTGGCATTGTCGAATCGCAGGTTATTTTGGACAATGAAGTGGTTAGTATAATCAAGCTGAATTTGATCACAACTTTGCTAGTAGTTATATTACTCTGCTACCCCGTGATAGATATGGATATCCAAATTAAGATCCAAAAGTTCCATCACAAAAACAATTTCTAAAAACGATGTTCAATGTGCCTCCACGTCAAAAACAGGATATGTTGGCACACCTATCCTCACACCAAAAAGAACAAAAAAAAATTAAAAAACGACAAGACCCGACTCTGCAATGTCAAACCAATATATATATATATATATATATATATATATATATATATATATATATATATATATTGAGATGTTCAGAAAGAGGTAATAGAAGTATCGGACAGCTTAAATGACATTTGGGTCATAAAAAGGGGTGATTTCTAGCTCGATACATGTGCAAGACACTATTTTATATAAATCTGGTTCACGATGTGATTAAAATAAATTTGTTTGATATAAATTAGTCTGAATATCATTTACTTAGTTTGGTTTTATCATAAAAAGCAATTTGCTGCTAACAAAATTGTCAAGAATGTTAAATATAACCATTTTCGTAAAGTCATTTTAGTAGTTCAATTATTGCAATAAAAATCAATTTTTCAAGGGTAATTTGGCAAGTGAACACTTTACAGGTGTTTAAACATGAACTATATAGTTAGGATTATGTTAGGGATAATATATGATTAGTTTTTGAATGCAGGAAATACAAAATTTTCATAAAAGGGTTATAATATGGACAGTTGCACATTTTTCGCACATATTTTTGGAAGCGAATTAGTGACAAAAATTATGTTACAAGTTTAACAATAAGAACAACACATAGAACATTTTGGCATAAAGACATTTATAGTGGTGTACATTTATATAGTGAAATATTTCATAAGAGTGTTAGACGATGAGACTTTTTCAATGCAACACTATATGACATTATGCATTGCAAATAGTTAGTGAAAATAATAAAGACAAGAAGTACAAACATTTAACATAACATTTCAAGTGTTAAAAACATTTTTAAATATAAATTATTTTCAATTTTAGATTTAAGTTTGGTTAGGTCATAATTTTTAGGTTTTTTACATAATTTTATACTTTTTTTCACATTATTAGACTTAGATTTTGCTCTTAAAGCAAATAATAGATGTTCTTTCTTAATATAGCACAGTTTTTATAAGGATACATCGCTTTTCACCGCAAAATTGTGCTAAATCTGAGGTGAATTTTAGATAAAATTACAAAAGCTTAAAATTTCTTTAAATTAAATATTTCGAACACAAAAAGTATGTATTCTTGTGTAAAATGTTCTCAAAATTCCATTTTTGCAATTAGATTTAGTATAGCTTGTAAGTGTAAATAGTTATAAGCTTATTTAAGTTAGATTAGGTTACTTCGTATATTAACTTTAGGAACTATAGCTTGTTAGGTGTCTTTTTGTTCAAAATTTTACGTAGTTTTCATTTCTGTTTTTAATTTTTAATTTCGATTATGCATAAGAAAGTTACGGCCAAATTTCCATTTGAGTCCAATTTATAATTTAGATCCACCAATCATAGCCCTAGTTACTTATGCAATATGGCTGTAAAAAAAATGAATTTTTGGTAACAACCAGAAAGATATAAAAGGAAGTGCTCTGGAAATCAATCTCTCTCTAGAATTTGTTCAAAAGTGTAAAAGATTAAAACAGTGTTGTGAAATTTGTGTTAAAAAGTAAGTTCATAACCTAATTTAAATTTTCGTCAAGAAGTTATATTTTACGAAGAATACTTTCGAGAGCATTTGTTTTTATATCGACGGTTTAAAGTAAATAGTTCGGTCTCCGATACCTGTCGTTTTCGGAAAATATTTTTGTTCGTGTTAATTTGTGTCACGATTTTGTAAAGTTTTGCTTTTGTGTTTTCCAACTTAAATTAATTCCGTTTATACCAAATTAAAACCCATTTTTATTTGGTCAAAGTTGCTTTATTTCTTCGGACAATTTCTTTTAAACAAAATTTTAATCGGCAGCTAAAAATAAAAGTGTTCATCAACAAAAATTTTGGATATTTAAACATTTCTTTAAAACGATATCATTCATTAAGCTTTAAAATTAACTAAATAAAAAGTTACCATAATAAAACAAGTGGTTGGAGTTTGCCAAGTTTGAAGAAAACATCTTAAATTTTTGGAAGTTGGTGTCTTCGACAACCAAGAATCGAGTTAGCAGTATTGGGTGATGGTAACAACTGTAATCGAGTGGACATTGCCTGCATCCAGTTGGAGTTATCCGAAGACATCAATCTACCGTGAGGACAGTATATGTGAGTCACAAATTTTAATAACCCTACTTATTGTGGACATTCATTGATAAATTTCCTGCAAATTTATATTTGTTACATATATGTTTTGGTTAAGAATTTTAAATATTTACTTGTGTAAACACCTGTAAAGGTATTAATTTATTTTCTTTTTCTAAATTTTCATTTTGGATCTAAACATTAATTTTCTAAATTATTTATTTGACATTTTCTTGACAGCTTTTAATTTCATTTAAATTCATTACAACGCATGCGTTGATAGCAAATTACATTCAGAATAATTTTTATACTTTCAATATAATGATATAAAGGATATTTCATATACACATTTCCAGATTCCAATTTTTAAACTTCAAACTAAATTCCTTGAACTCTATCCCCATTTGAGATCTGAGCTAGTCCGGTGCACATAATAAAAGTTAAACATTACTTCAATCATATTAATAACATTAAAAATTTAAATTACCTCAAACTAAATATAATATTAATTATTTCCCTCACAAATTTATAAGTCGTCAGCATTACAAATTATTGGTGCATTTTCCCCTCTTTAATTAAAGTAAGTCGCCATTTAAATATCAATTCATTTATAACATTACAATTTATATATATATATATATATATATATATATATACACACACATATATATATATATATATATATATATATATATATATATATATATACAGAGTTAGGATAAAGTATGGAACCCCCTGAGTATCTCCTCAACAGTTTATTATTTTTAAATAAAATTGATCTAACACCTCTCGATTTTTTCGGTGGGGTTATTTGCGAAATAAAGCATACATAAGTAGACCTACAAATTTAAATGAGTTAGGGTTACGCATAAGAAACTTATTGCTACAAATGCCGAACGAATTTTTACAAAATCCTTTGCAAGAATTTGAAGACCGTTTAGGATATTGTCAGATAGCAGAAGGGCGTAATTTTGAACATTTATTATAATTTTTGTAAGTTATGTTATTTTTTGTCAAAATTAATAAATTGTTAAGTTTTCGAGCTTTCAAGATTTGTTTTCATTAGTAATAACCCATTGATAATCGAAATAATTTTACAACACTTCTCGAAAGCATGTTTCCGGGCAACAAAAATATGAATGTAGAGGTTCATTGTATCCAAAATTAAACAAGGAATTCAAAAATGTGAAATATACAGGGTGTTCTATTTAAAATGACAACACTTCTCGAAAGTATGTTGCCGGGCAATAAAAATATGAATATAGAGGTTCATTGTATCCACAATTAAACAAGGAATTCAAACATGTAAAAATATACAGGGTGTTCCATTTAAAATGATAAAGTTGATATTTATTTCAGGTGTAACCGGAAATGATACAGTAAATCTGATTGCATTTTTGGATTCTTTAGATCTGTTTAGAAGGGATTGCCCAATTTTATTTAAAAATGATAAACCGTTGAGGAGATATATATATATATATATATATATATATATATAACTGTATTTATATTAAAATTAACTTTCACACATCACAAAAGTCTAGGGATATATTTTTTAAAATATATTTCAATGAATTTTGTTAACAAATACCTATGTCATTGATCAAGTATGTTAGTGCTAGTCTTTCGATTAGCGATAGCAATTGTTTAAAAACCAAACAAACAAATGCAAATGCTTTATTGTTAATTCAACTGAAAGTGAAGCAATTCCAGTGTTGTTAGGGAATCGTTTAATTATTATTTGCAGTTAATTTAAGTTTATTTTGGGGTGATTTAAGTTTTATTGGCGCTGTTGTTGTGGAAGATAATCAACAACGAGGACATTTAAATTTAGCTGAAATGGACAGAGCTGTAGGTATGCTCGAAGCTGGTCGAAGGCAAGTGGATGTTACAACAACTTTAAACACCTCTCAAAGTGTTATTAGCAGATTATGGCGTAGATATAGGACATCCGCAGATCCTAGTGAACAACATCCAGGTCGTGGACGCGTTACTACCGCAGTTCAAGATCACTACTTAACATTGGAAGCTAGACGACATCCAACAACTACGGCTAAACAATTGACTTCACTGCTTCGGACCACTCATAATGTAACTGTATGTTCTCAAACAATCAGAAATCGATTGCATGAAGCTGATCTCCATGCTCGACGTCCAATAAGAGCTCCACCAATTCGGCATGGTAATCGAGCACGCAGAGTAGAATGGGCTGCAAAGCATATTCTGTGGACAGAGGACCAGTGGTCTAGAGTTTTGTTCACAGATGAATCTCGGTTTGGAATACACCCTGACAGTCGAAGACTTAGAGTGTGGAGACGACCTGGTAACTTAGAAAGGCTCAGATGTGTTCAGGAGGTCCATTCTTACAAAGGAGGTACCGTAATGATGTGGTGGTATCTGCATTTGCGGAAAACAGATCTCGTTTTTCTAGAAAGATTTTTAAATGCCGATGGGTATTTGAATAGGGTACTGCGGCCTATAGTGCTTCCATTCGCAGGTGCTGTTGGACCTGAGTTCATGCTGATGCATGATAATGCCACACACGTTGCATGTGCTGTTACCGAGTGGCTGGTAAACGAAAACATTTCTGTTTTACCATGGCCTGCCCAGTCCCAGACTTAAACGTTATTGAACACGTGTGGGACATGTTGGAAGAAGCATTGAAAGTGAATTGACGAAATTCATACTCAGATCCAGCTTCGTGATGCCCTTGTAAGACACTGGCAACAGTTACCACAAGATGCAATAGATAATTTCATTTTATCAATGCCTAGAAGATGCAGAGCCGTTTTAAATCAAAGAGGAGGCAATACTCTTTATTAAATTTAATTAATGTATATTTTAGTGATGACACTTCAATTTCTTGTGATTACATAAAATCAACTTTTGCTAATAAACTTCATTAAAGCTTTTTGAGACTGTTTTCTTTTGTTTTTTAACAATTTTAATTTAGAATATTTTAAAAGCATTGTGCTAATTTACTATATAAACCACTTCAAAAAACCAAAATACTTGATAGTTTTTATCAAAAAAATATCCCTAGACTTTTGTGATGTGTATATATATATATATATATATATATATATATATATATATCAGTGACCATTCGCCTCGGTTTTTCCACGAGAAATGAAAAGGTTGGGAAATAATTTTAGCGCAGTCATATGTGGGTTCTTGAGGAGCATATTCAAAATTATTTTTGAATATACAGGGTGACACAAAAATAAAGTACATATCAAAGTTATATTTTTTCTTATGGAACACCCTATAATTTTTTATATTTTTAGATATTATAGACCAAATAAATGTAAGTTTCTGTTACACTTCCTATACCTAAAACAGATCGTTTCTGAGAAATGTTGAGAAATATAAAAATACATATTGTAATTTAAAAATTGCTTACACCCTGTAACATAGAACGAGCTGCTCAAAATTAAATCTACTGGTTAGCTGAAAGGTTAAGGTATACTACCATATAAAAGTTTTATTTCAAAATTATACAGAGTGGTGAAAAAAGTTGCTCCAAAGTTTAGGCACACATTTTATTGAATAACTTCTTAAAGTTAAATGGAACACCCCGTATTTAGTGGCTTATTTCGACGCAGAACTAGATTCCCTTTAAAACTATGTTAGGGTTCCCTATACTTATCTCTTATGCTTTTTACGCAAACGGCGTCTTTATTTTTTACAAATTTGCCATCATTAATTGCTACAAAAGAATTACAAGATACTATACAACCTCCTTTTGTAAAATGGATACCCGGCTAGTTTATTAAAAAATATAATTTTTAATAACAATTCTTATGATAACCACAAACCCAGTTTTGCCAATACGAATAACAATGAATTAACAAGTCACACCATTTATAAAAAATTACCCTACATGCCTCACTTAACACCTTCAATTTCCAAACTGTTTACATCTCATGATATCAAAGTTGCCAATTCAGCAATTAGTACGGTATCGTCTTTTTACACTAAACTTAAAGACAAAACCCCTCTACTGCAACAATCACAAGTCATTTACTCAATAACCTACAACAACTGTAATAGATGCCACATAGGGTAAACTTCACAAAAGATTTCCAAAGGTTTAGCTCCCCATAAAAGTGATGTAAAGGGAAAACCTAATTCAACTGCATATAGCATACATTCCCACAGCACGGGATATAAGTTTAATTTTAGTGACATTTTCATTTCAGACACCGAAAATGATAACCAAACAAAAATTTTTGGAAATGTGCCACATTAATAGCAACACAGAAATTTGTCTCAATCACAAAACTGATACTAATGGAACTAAGCTCTATTTACACATATTTGTTAAAACAGCCTTTCACCAAAAGAAAGGAAAAAGTATGTAATAAGATTTTATTCAATTTCTTAAAAATTAGTCATTGTGAAGCTCTAATATATATTTTTAATTCAGTGTTCCAATGTGTAAAAATTAAAACACATTTTGTAGGTCAGCGACTTTGTTTAGTAATTAGTTAATTTTTATGTTTACTTTGTTATCATGTTATTAGAGTTCTTTTATATTGTACACTTTATACTATGGTTTTCTTCAATGGTATATGGTTAAGAATAATTTTAATAAATCACCTTATCATCCCATTCACAATATATCACTCACGCCAATCAACTAATTTGTTCACTAGTAATTTTCCATTTAATTGTAAGTTCACATGTTTTATAATGAGTTACACCAATATGTTTTTAATTCGGTTTGTAGACGTTTTTCTGATGAAGGTTAAAATTTTTTACCGAAATATATAAAAAACACTAATAAATATTATCACATTTTGGCTTTTTACCTGCGTGCCTACTGGAACTAGGAAATCCCAGCATTATCCTTTTAAAAATATAAGTATACCTAGTTATTAAGAATTCACTTTATATATATATATATATATATATATATATATATATATATATATATATATATATGTATAAGATAGCTGTTTATTGTTTCCGTCAACAAATGTCGTGTTTATACCTGTTTTCTTAATTTTAATTTCTATTTTTAATGCAACTACGTATATCTTTCTCCCTGAAGAAGCATTGAATAAAATATAAATAAATGCTAAATATTGGAGATATAGATAAAATGTTTATTTAAACTAAAGAAATTTCCAATATCCCCTAAAAAAAATTTATTTATATATACAGTGCTAGTCAAAAGTCCCCTCCCCCCCTTGTATCTTTTGAACGGTTTTA
Source organism: Vesta saturnalis (assembly GCA_036346205.1). NCBI lineage: Eukaryota > Metazoa > Arthropoda > Insecta > Coleoptera > Lampyridae > Vesta > Vesta saturnalis. Next base: position 5,003,288 of record JARFJB010000799.1, read on the forward strand.
CTTACTAATGAAATTTGGAGGGTGAATATAAACGGATATTAGCTTCTCAACTAGTCATGACAAGTGACGTAATACTCATATATGACGTCACAGGGCCACAGTGACCAATAACTTTAAATAGTACCTTATGGCAACTGACATCTCGTTTGAAAGGTATTAAAATTACCTATTCAGTCATACTAATTTTGGTAGGGTTTTGGTTGATTTTGATAGAAAAATTAAATAAATACTAAAATTATAGTTTGGCATTTAATTAATCAAGATTCAAAGACCAATTCGTATAGTAAATGTTGGAAATGCGTTCCACTTAATTCCTGACAGTAATGCATCCTATTGCTAAACTCTTGCCGTACTAGTTCAAATGTGTGTGCGGAAATTGCTCTACATTCTTCAACAATTCTTTGTTTCAAAATGTGCATACTGCCAGGTGCTGTAGCGTAAACCTTAGATTTTAAGTACCCCCACAGAAAAAAATCTAATGGTGTCAGGTCTGGTGGCCGAGCTGGCCATTCTATCGGACCTCGTCGTCCAATCCATCTGCCACGATATTCTTCATCCAAGTAACGTCTTACTGCACCATAATAGTGTGCAAGAGCTCCATCTTGTTGGAACGTTATTTCCAAGTTGCCGAAATCATCTAGATTATCTTCCAAAATTTCAAGAAGTAACGGTTCAATTGCGTTTTGTAACATCTCCAGATACACTTCACCGGTTAAGTTAGCATTGAGAAAAACAGGTCCAACTATGTGGTTTCCCAAAATACCTGCCCAAACATTTACTTTTTCTGGAAATTGAGTATGTTTTTCACGAAAGATTTGAGGATTTGTGTCACTCCAATATCTCACATTTTATGTGTCAACGTTTCCATTGAGGAAGAAAGTACTTTCGTCACTAAAACAAATTGATTTTCTGTAGTCTGGGTGTTGGATAATTTGATTGGACATATTTTCACAGAATTCTAATCTTCAGTCGGGGTCATCATCTGAAAGTTGGTGCACCATTTTTAATTTGTATGGATGAAATTTGTTTTTAGCCAACACCCTATGTACTGCCTTTGACTGACTTCACAGATAGAGGCAACATGGGCTGTAGAAGAAGTAGGATGTACTACCATTTCTGCAATTATGTCGGTTTGTTTGTCGTCACTAATTGTTGGTCGACCAGATCGTTTGACATCTTGAACACTACCGGTTGCTTCAAACTTCTGAAGAAGTTCCCTCAAATAAGTCCTCGATATAGGGCGATCGGGGTACCTCTCATTGAATAGACGTTACGCTGCATGGAAATTGTTTCTACATTCACCAATTATTAAGATAGCTGCTACTTTGTTGGCTACCGTACATACCATTTTGTCTATGTAGACACTTAAACGTCACGTTAAAGAATAATTAAACTGAATAGTCAAGGTATAAAAACTTATCAAAGTAAAAACAACGAGAGAATTAAAAAACGTCAACTTTTTTGACAATTAACCAGAGGCAGATTTTACAATCTTGATTAATTAAATGCCAAACTATAATTTTAGTATTTATTTAATTTTTCTATCAAAATCAACCTAAACTCTACCAAAATTAGTATGACTGAATAGGTAATTTTAATACCTTTCAAACGAGATGTCACTTGTCATAAGGTACTATTTAAAATTATTGGTCACTGTGGCCCTGTGACGTCATATATGACTATTAGGTCACTTGTCGTGACTAGTTGAGAAGCTTATATCCGTTTATATTCACCCTCGAAATTTCATTAGTATAAGTAAAACCGTTCAAAAGATACAAGGGGGGGAAGGGACTTTTGACTAGCACTGTATATATATATATATATATATATATATATATATATATATATATATATATATATATATATATATTGCGTGTCCGCGGAGAACGACAACGGAGGATACCTCCTTACACAATAGGGATAGAAAAAAAGTTTAAATACAAAAGTTTTTCAGTAATCAAATCCCCATTTAAAGAAAATACAGGGTGTCTCATATGAACTGGAGAGCATGCAACTTCAATTTTTTTAAACAGGACATCCTGTATTTTATTACATTTTCTGATTTTTGTATAAATTCTAAAACGATTTTATTAAGGTCTATTATCATCTAAAATTAATAGTTTTTGAGATATTTAATGTTTTTTAAAAAAAAATCGCGATTTTCACGTGTCGTTGACAAAGGACATACTTTTTTTATTTGGTATCCTTAAAGGAAAATATTTTGCAGCTTACTAATGCATAGACACACCTACTTTGTGTTCCTATAAAAATTTGAAAATATTATACAGGGTGTTGCCAGAACTATTTACAAGATCATAATCTTCAAAACACAAAATCTCAATTTTTTTAAATGGAATGACATTTTTTTACGGTAAAATGTTGATTTTCATAGTTATTGAGTTATTTTAGTTTTTAAAATCTATTTTTACTTTCTCGTATACGTAGTATAGAGAAGGTATTGTAATCGTGAAAAAATCGACCTCGAGATTTTGATGGTGCTGAACGTTTTAGCGTAGCTTTGATGTCGTGTGCGTTTGCGTGATGATTTTGGTGTCTGTGTGTGTGTGTGTCTGTATGTAAACACGATAGCGCTCGTACGCTTCGAGCTAGACAATTCGGTATCGAGGCCTTATTTCAAAATGGTAGATATCTTTCAAATTTTGGGATAGATCCGGGGACTGGAAGTGGCACTTAACCTTAACACATTTGTGTCACGCTTCAAATGAACTACTCCAAAATATCAACGTATCTATTTCAAATTTTGCAAAGGTAAGTTATATTAGGCAATACATCTAAATATAACGTTTCATCAAAATATGTGTACCGGAACTGGCACTTTACCTTAATAGTTTTGTGTCATACTTCAAATAAACTACTCTAAAATATAAACGTATCTATTTCGAATTTGGCACGGGTAAGTTATATTAGGTGATACCCTTAAATATGATGTTTGAACAAAATTAGTGTACCGGAAGTGATACTTTACTTTAACCGATTTGTGTCACGCAAACAGATCTTATGAAATATTCTACTGGTTTTAACGATCGCTTATGCGATTGACCACAGACGTCTTGATTTTCATTTTCCCTTATTTAAAAGTGTTTTAATAGATACCTATTTTTATTTCACTCTAATATAATTGCGTTAGTATACGAGAAAGTTTAGGTAACCATAGTTTCGATTTTTTTAAATACACACCTCAATTTTAAAAATTTATATTAGTTGGCCATGGTTGTCATGGAAACATTAATAAACAAATGTTTGTTTGACACTGACGGTTTAAAAATTCAATTTAAACAATATTGAAATACTAAAATGAATTTTTTAAAAGAAGAACTGATACAAATGATTTATTGCATTGGCGCATCCGATGGAAATTGTTTATTAGCGAGTAGAACTTACGCTCAAAAATTTCCAAATACAGAAAGACATCCAAATCGCTTGGCATTTGAAAGGCTCAAGGAGAGGTTTGAAAGGAATGGAAACATCAATTATGAATCTTGCAGGCAAATCGCACTGAACAACAATATCGGAAAATCAACGATAAATAAAATAATTCGCAAGCAAAAGTTTCATCCATACCACATACAACTAGTACAATAATTAGCGGATCAGGATTTTATATATAGGAGAAATTTCTGCCTTTGGGCATTAAATAAAATAGAGGAAAAGCAGGACTTTTTTGATTAAGTATTGTTTACTGACGAAGCTATCTTCCACAAAATGGATTTGTAAATCGTCGTAATTTCCATTATTATAGTGATACAAATCCAAGATATGTGATGCCATTAGACCATTAACATAGATGGACACTTAACGTATGGGCCGGTGTTATTGGAACAAGAATTTTGAGACCCTATTTTTTTTATCAAAAAGTTAATAATGAAACCTTTTTTAATTTTTTGGAAAACGATTTACAAGATTACCTTGATAATTTACCGCTTCAAGTTTTACAGTAACAATATTTTTAGTTATTTTATGATTTTTAGTTATATTGTTTTAAAAATATCTAACTTAAATTGTTTTTTGCATCTTTTGTTTACTTGTTATTAGTATTATTGGATAGAGTTAACGAAGTTTTACGCTAATAAAATTATTTTTCACATTTTTCGATATTGTTTAAATTGCATTTTTAAACTGTCAGTGTCAAACAAACATTTATTTTTTAATGTTTCCATGACAACCATGGCCAACTAATATAAATTTTTGAAATTGAAGAGTGTATTTTCAAAAATAGATTTTAAAAACTAAATTAACTCAATTACTGTGAAAGATAGGTATAGGATACGTTTTATAAAAAAGTTAGCTTATTGCTTAATCAACACTTTTCCATAAAAAAATATGTCATTCCATTTAAAAAAATTGAGATTTTGTGTTTTAAAGATTATGATTTTGTGAATAGTTTTGGCGACACCTTGTAAATAAAAAAATATTATTAATTAATAATAATCTTTAATTACATATTTACTTTTGAACTTATTCGTTCATAACAAACACTTATAATAACCTTGTATAATATTTTCAAATTTTCATAGGAACACAAAGTAAGTGTGCCTATGCATTAGTAAACTGCAAAATATTTTCCTTTAAGGATATCAAATAAAGAGAGTACGCCCTTTGTCAATCACACATGAAAATTTTTTTTTTTTTTCAAAAACATTAAATATCTCAAAAACTATTACTTTTAGATGATAATAGATCTTAGTAAAACCGATTCAGAATTTATAGAAAAATCAGAAAATGTAATAAAATACAGGGTGTCCTATTTAAAAAAATTAAGTTGCATCCTCTCCAGTTCATATGAGACACCCTGTATAAACGAAAATAGTATCTTTAAATGCAGATTTGATTACTGAAAAACTTTTGTATTTAAACTTTTTTTCTATCCCTATTGTGTAAGGAGATATCCTCCGTTGTCGCACTCCGCGGACACCCTGTATACATATATGTATATATATATATATATATATATATATATATAGAATATAAAAAGCGAAAATTTGAAATTTTATAGGAAATAGTAAGGGATAAGACAAACTACCTAGAAAAAAAATTGGACCTGATCGAAGGAGCTTCGGAGGTGTTAATCAAAATTGCGCATAGTTTAAGTTCAATGACTTCAATGAGGGACTAATGTGTAGTTTTATTGAATATGTTTTGTAGGTTAAGTAGGGTATATTAAAGATGATTCTCTATAATGTTTTGTAAATCTATTAAGCTTCGCATCAATAGCTAATCTAAACAATTTTACAAATTTGTTCCAACTCAATTATGAAAAGAACTTCCTGGGAAATTTAGAATAAAAATAAATAATCTAAATACAGCCGTTTTTAAATATTTATGGTAAAATACATACCTGAACAGGCTAAATTAGGCCTATCGTGCTAAAGCACTCAGGAACACTTAGGAGGATGGATAGAGGGATAATAAATTGCCAATAGATGCCTATAAACAGCTACCTTAAATTTTCTCATATCATAAGTGACAGAACTGAAACCATCCTTCTATGCTCAAGGGACTGTATGTGAGAAGTTAAGGACGGGTCATTTATAAGCCTAATCGCTCTCTTTTGAATACGATCAACGATATCGAGAGCGTATTGGGGAGCACTAACCCAAAGGTGGGAATTATATTCCAGATGAGGCCGAATTTGGGCCTTATACAGCAGAAGGAGTTGTCGAGAGGTAAAGTACTGCTTAGATCTGTACAAAAAGCCTATTTTACGAGCAGCTGTTTTGGTAGCTGACAGATGATGGTCAACCCATGAGAGATTTGAAGATACAGTCATACCCAACAGAGTAATAGAGTCTGAAAGCTTAAGAACTGAGCCATTCATACTTACAACAGGAAATGATCGATCTTTTTGGCGGACATAAGGCAACACTGAGTTTGTTAGCATTAAATTTAACTAGATTATTGCTTCCCATTCGAGAATACGTTGAATGTCTTTGTTGATTGAATTTGCCATTTCAGCTTTAATTTCTTGATTTGACATAGAAGGTGGATTATCACTATGAGTAGACTGAGATGAACTATAGTGAAGAGTGCTATCGTCAGCAAAGCAATGGATGGGTTAGTTGTTGAAGAAATAAGGTCGTTTATGTACAGCAGAAAAGTGTAGGCGCTATAACGGATCCCTGTGGTACGCCCGCGTTAATGCTAACTTCTTTTGAAAAAAGCCATCAACTACGACTCGTATTCGTCTTTTATCAAGGAAACTAGAAACCTAGTTGATGAGCGTATCATTTAACCAAACGAGGTGAGTTTGGCAAGTAAACACTTATGCCAAACTTGGTCAAATGCCTTTGAGATATCTAAAGCGACTACAACTGTTTCACCGGACTGCTCTACGTATTGTTCCAAACTTGGGTCACATATGAAAGAAGATTGCCTGTTGAACGACTTTGCCTAAACCCATATTGGTGGTCACTAAGGAGTTTGTTAGTTTCAAGGAACGTGAGCAGTTGCTGATTGATGGCTTTTCCATGATTTTAGACAAAATGGAAGTGATGGCAATTGGTCTGTAATTTGAGGATCGGTCTTATCACCTTTTTGGGAATAGGTTGAACATTTGCTAACTTCCATGATGAAGGAATTCCAGAAGATATAGAGATCGTATAGAACTTAGATAGGCTGGTACTAGTTCGGGGAACATTTCTTTAAGACAATAGCTGGGATACCGTCTGGGCCAGTCGCCTTATTGAGATCAAGCCTACTGATGATCGATTCCAAGAGCTTGTACCGAAAATGAATTGGTTTCATAACGTATGAAGAAGAGTTGACTAGGGGCACATCTTTTCCAGAATCATTGAGACACGAATTTGATGCAAACAAATTCACAAAAACGTTGACTTTGTCTACAAAATCAGCAACTACCGATCCGTGAATAGATGTCAGGGGGGAGGAAATGAAGATGTTCGAAAGTTTTTACTAATGGCTTTTGCTAAGACCAAAATTTACGACTGTCTAAAGAAGATGTAGCCAGTTAATTGCATTTTCGTTGTTCGAACAACTTTTTAGTTTTAGTGATGACACTTTTGCAGATATTTCTAGCACCAACGTATTCTACATGACTGTCAACCGATTTATTAGATTTCAATTTAATGTAACATTTATTTTTTAAAGATATTGCATCAGAACAAGCCTGTCAGGGTATTTTGAACACCCTGTATACGTAGTGCGTAATTTTGTACTTAGTTAGATTCTGTATATACATATTTTTTTTCTCGTTGTCAAATTGAGTTTTTTGATAAATTTGTGTTTAACGTGTGTAGCGACCTTTAGGGATGGTAGGTGTATGGTGAGCTTTAGATTCTTTGTTTGTGAAATTATTATTCCGAAATTTAGGTTGTTTTTCCTTATTATTTCCCGTTTATAGAAGTTTGATTAACGTTTATTTGTAAATAGTTGTATTAAGTGTAAATAAGGTTCATTTCGTTTGATTTCCGTAAAATATTATAGAAAATTAAGTAATTTAAATAAATAGTGTGGATTTATCTGTGTATGATGTCATGTTAGCGACATAAAGTCGCTTATTAATAGTTGTTTAGATTATTAGTGAATATGCTGGTTTTGAGTCATAGAGATTGCATGTGGGCCTTATTGTTCGTACTTTAAGGTAAACATAGAGAGGCTGTACACGTTACTTTTGCAGACATTTCAGATTTTGGAAGTTACCGAGTCCTTACGGACGAAAACGAAATTTATGTATTGGGGTACCATATCTTCCCCTTCCGTTTTTTTAATTGGTGGAATTAACTTAGATAAGATTTTTTTTGAGTAGTGGGATTAAAAATCAAAGATGGAATTTGTTAATCATTTTTGGGATTCTGAAACTGATCGTGCTTTCGAGTAGTATACGTTGCCGTTTATTGTTACGCTTTAAGGGGGTGGTTTAGAACGTTGAAATTTTGGACCTTGTGGTGTTTAACGAACGTATTTTTGTGTAGTAAGGGTAGTTAAGCTACTTCTGAAGACGACCTGTAAAAGGGATTTTATTAAAATTGTTCATCACCAAAGGATTATACCTAGTGCCGATTTCGGTTTTACGTAAAGTTACCTAGAGGACATCGTCGTGTTGTATAGTGCTTCAGTGACCTCTTTGGTTTATATCGCTTCTGCGGATTTTAAAATCATCGTTCTTGCAGTGCCACCTATTTATCGTACAAAGCGTGTGTAAAGATAAAGAAACTGTCGCAATATATTAAAATTTATAGTTATTTAAAACAGTTATCAACATTTTGGATTACTAGTGGAAATAAAACCAATTAAAGCTAAAAGTTATCAAGTCATTTGAACGCTCGTATTATATTTTAAAAGAAGTTAGTAATTAATCAGTAACATTCTAACGAGTTTAGTCAAGAAATTGTTTGTGTATAATGAAACAATAGTCAACATTTTATTCATCATTTTGCCAGAGCAGGAGATTTCATTTCCGTCATAGCGTAACCGACCACCTGGTTATCTTCACATATACTGTAACACAGAAGAGGTGTAATTCTAGACCGTAAGGTAATATAATATTGTGTTTTTTTTTATTGAAAATTTTGAAGATTTTTGTGTTTCGATTTATTTTTTTTTTTGTGTTTATGAAAGTTTGAAAGCGGGGTCATTTTTTTTTTGTTAAAGTAAGTTGTTGTTCAAATTTGTTTAGCGTAATTAATTATAGTTTTGACGCTCCGCCTTCACGCTTTTTTTATTTTGGTATTAAAGGGCAATCGACCCTATTGTAGTGTGGGTATATTATCCACGAATTATATCTTTATAGGTTAAATGATTTAGACGGGCGTAAATCAGACATCCTGTCGCCTTTTAAGTATTTGTATTTTTTTGTTTATACGCATTATCGTATGTTTACATTTTTTTATATTTATCATTTTTATTATTTTATTATAGTTTGTTAGGTTTTATAAATGTGTTTAATTCTGTAAACACCCTTCTTTTGTGTTACATAAGTTTTTTTTGCAACTTAAAATTTATTGAGTAATTGAAAGTTTAAGTTATAACGTAACGTAACTTTTTTTTCTTTTTGAGTAATAGCGTTATTGATATTTAGTATTTTATTTGATTTTTTGTTGAATATTAATTCAGTTTAGAGTTCATTCTATAGCTTATTTTTTTTTGTTTTGATTATTATTTAATGCCTAATTTATTACACTGAGGTGTATTAACGTAATTTTTATTGAGTGTTTATCACGCTTTTATTTGACAAGCGTGTTGTGTTTTTGAAGCCCTATTTCAGGTGGTTTGCTGAGTTGCTGTCCAGCACACCTGGGATTGATTGCGGATAGGTAAGCGTATGTTTTTTGTATGTTTAGACACGCTATGTACTCGTAATTTTGGCACGACAACCCTTATTTTGACTACTAAACATTCTGGCGCCCAAACCGAACTGATTTTGTCTTCATCTCCTATTGTGACTTACGTACGATTTACTATTCTGGTTGTGCAAAATTTTTCAGCATCTGACCTACACCCATACGCTGGCTAGTCGGGGCAAAAAGGCCAATTTATCTGTAATCCCGTTCTACCACCCGTTTATACCGTTACAAGCCTTATTGAACCAGGGTTGGGAACGTGAATGACCTACACGGTACTGTTTTTTCGGAATGTATAACTCCATTCCCATGAGGATGACTTCAGATACTGAAAGAGCGATGTCCGAAGAAGAGGACGACTTAAAACAATATTCACGCCATGGAAAGGTCGCAAGGAAATACCGTAAATCAAGCAATTCTGTCCTTGATGTAGGCACATACGCCTCCTTTATATCGAAAGTTAGAGTGAAGGTGGTATTGAGGAAATTGCAAGTCTGGTGACTCGGAGCTTTCAGAGGAGACTTGTGTTTCAGATAGAAACAAAATATCAGGTTGTAATTGTTCAAGATGTTGGTGAATAGCATTAAGATTAGATCTGATACCGCAGATGTTGCAGTAGTGAATCAGAAAGTTGATACTTTCGATGACCGAGGTCGCTTGGGCCCTGCCCTCCCGGACATCCGAATGGGGCAGGATTTAGGTCCGGAATTTATAACCCTAGAAACCACAGCCATCTTATTTTTTTAATTTGGGACTTTTAATCCGATAGGAAGACAGTGAGGGCGAGAAGGAAGAATAAGGATGAGAATAGATTAAGGATGATGGAAAAGGTAACCGGCAACCCTTACCGAGCTCAGAAAATCGGAGACCCAATATTAAGGAGCCCATGGTAAGGGTGGTGGTACCTCCCCGGCTGGCATGGAGTATACATGCCTACCACCTCACTCTGGGATAAGAAACTTAAATTTGTTACAAAGCTTTTATTGATGTTTTATAATACATCCTTGTATCGTAGATTAATAGTATCCATAACCAATACCATAACCATAACCTAAATAAACAAAATCAAATAATGCTTTTTCAGATGATTATTTTACCATAATAAGGAATGCCGTAACCACCATAGTAACCACCTAGCCACTGTGGTTTAGGCGCTGGATTTGGCGATGGTTCTGCTGATGGTACTGCGAACACAGCAGCGAAAAATCCCAAAACGATCGTGAACTATAAAACAAAAACATAACAACAAAGTTTCACAATTATTATTCATAATACAATGGAATAAAACGGGATAATTGTGTAATAATATGAATGTTTGCATACTTTCAACAGAAATCGCGGCTGCCGTTGCCGGTAAACATACAACGTTATTAACCATCGCTCAATCGTTCAAAGATTTTATAGAAATGGGTAAAAACACAAAAGAGTAATCTTACTATGACAATTGCTTCAATGTGAAAGCATACTATTAAATATCTTTAATAACAGTATTGAAGAAAACTACCAATCTGATGTATCTGACAAAAAACATAAAGTAAAAATTAAAAAAATTGTTACTACTTAAAACAACAATAGTATTATGACTCATTGGAATCAGAATACACACAATTATCTTAATTAATAAAAAAGAACCCATAAAACAATCTTACCAAAACAACGGCTTTCATTTTTTATGATTGATGGAACTGGTGATGCACAAACACGGTTGTATGTTTATATACTATTTTTGTCTCATTATAGTGCGATTATTTAATCATTATTTCTTTATCAGCGAGATTATTTTATGAATACCTTATAAACATTTTCTTGGAAACTTTATTAAATAAGTAATGCATTTAGACACTAATGAATTTTGTTCCTATTGTTATTACTACAGAAGAGTAACTCAAATTGCTAACGTACAAGTTATACCTGAGGTGTTTGGTAAAACTAGGTCGAAACATTAAAAAACCTAAGTCAAACACATATGTTTGGGGAGATAAAAAATTTGAAGTATTTTAATAAGAAAGATAATTCTGATTTATCCCAAATTTGGAGAGTTTTTGCAGTCAAAACAATTAAAAAACTAATTTGTTGATTATGTTACTGTTCTTCAATTACAATTAAAACCAAGTCTTCCAAATCTCGATAAAATGTTCAAAAGTCTCTGCTCAGTGTCGTGCTTATAATTGTAACGGTGGAATTAAAGTAACAATACACAATAAACGCAAAGCCGTGTTTAATCGATATACGCCGCGCTATTTTTTAGGTTTGGAAACGTATGATAATCGCCAGGAGCGTGAATATGATGAATTAGGCGATTCATTAACTTTGACCATTGTAATCGTAAAAGTTGTGGGCAGGTGCGGTATTCTGATAGAAAAGGACCTTCTCGTTTACCAAACGAGGTCGTTTCTCTTAGATTTTGTAGCTAATTTACTGCAACAAACTGGCATAATACTCGCCAGTCATTGTTTTGCCCTCTTCTAAGTAGTCAACCAAGATAATACCATGAGAATCCCAAAAAATTGTTTTTGCCTTTTTGGTGGTGGAGAATCTTTGTGTGTCCATTGTTTGGATTGTTATTTGGTTTCGGGAGTATAATAGTGGACGTGAAGTTTTATTTACGTCTTTCGGATTATCGCGAAAACGTGCGAAAAGAAAGTTTTTATTTTCTAGTTTTATGTTAAAACTTTGTGTACACTGTCATTTGGGATAACGACTGTATGTGCTATCTCGCACACTTTATTTGACGGTCGTTCATTACGACACGGTCAAAAACAGACTAACTAACAGATCTACACTTACATATTTAACGTAAAAGATGATTCTACAGAATCGTAAAGAAGATTCCCCTCGCATCATCTCTATGTTAGGTCACGTAGTTACCGAACAATCCTCGTATAATCTGTGATATTATACAAAGGGAAGAAACATCATTAAGATAAGGCACGTTTAAAATTAAACAAAATTTTGCTGAAAACTATTTCTTAATTTAATTTAAAGAAATAAACGTTGATACAAACCGTGGAGACTGTGACCTCTTTGAAAATACCCGTTCCAAGGCCGTCAGCAATGAAATCCGTATCCAGTCTGCCCCACACAAGGACCGAGAGAGCTGATGAGGTTTATGAGTACGCCCAGTACACTGTACCACATCTGTTAAGCACCGAGCGATAGTTTGCTTAATATGCTAAGTAGTGGCGTGTCAGTAAACATACCAGAAGGCGACGAGACTTCAGCGCTACCCCAACGTGTCCCCTCTAGTATGGTGCAGCTAGTGACCTCAGAGGAAGGCTAGAAGACTTAGGAGGAGGCGAACGTCGTCCGTGTATGCGCCACCATCGAAGACTAAAAACGGTAAACTGGCCGGCAGTGTGTTTACTGTAGGTGAAACCACCGCTCGAGCTACAGGGGATATTCAACTTGACTTCGCACGGAAAAAGGAGAGCTTACCAGGCACCTACCAAAATTACTGACCAAGAATACAAATAGTTAATAAATTGCTGCAGACTCAACATTGAGAGAACATAGCATGTAATTTGCACACCAGCACACAGATCAATTAACCTATTTTGATGACATCGTTTTATTGTACCTTAGAATCTCTAGTCACCTGCGATTAAACACAAATGAAAATGAGTACTACCGGAATCACAGAAAAATGGTATACTAGAGCTGGAAAGCTCTTCAAACTTAAAAAAGAGGCACCAATCGAATATTTCTAATCTTGTTCAGATTTGAAAGGCACCTTCCTAACACTTACAACTTGAATAGAAAAATACACACGAGCAAAAGAGGACAAATATCTATTCCAACCACCCTCGAATAATATCGTAAACAAATACCTTATGAAAGAACTTATTGTTTGTCAAAAATACAGGTAGCTACCTCAAAGTCAAAATAATTCAAACCAACTCCGACCAAGCAAGATGCAAAAAAATTAATGATTTGTAAAATGCTCAGCTAAAGAACTTTACAGTAAGAGACTTAACAATTAGACCACTGCGGGAACAAAAGAACCATAGAAAATTTGTGGTCATAAGCCGTGTGGTAATGTCAAAAAACGGACATCGTCAATGCAGATATTTAAGAAATGTCACTTATTTTGCTAAAAAATCTAGTTTAACTCAAATACGTTTTAGTGTACGAAGTTTAAGCATCTGATTAGACATGACCAGTTATAAAGGAGCTGTAACCATTATTGCAAAAAATTTGGTTATGTTGTATTTTGTTTCCATGTGTTATGCAATCAATGATGTGTTACGTTGCGTTGCATCGGTTTGTATCGTATTACTCTATCATATATTGTATAGTATTACATTGTATTCCATTACCTTGTGCTGTATATTGTTATACTGAACTGCATTGTGTTATATTGCATTATATTGCGAAGAATTGTTATGTCTCGTATGGTATTATATAACATTGTATTGTACTGTCTTCTATTCATGGCGTTGATTTGTATTGCATTGTATTGCATTGTATTGCATTGTATTGCATTGTATTGCATTGTATTCATTGTATTGCATTGCATTCATTTATTGCATTCTATTACATTGTATTGATTTGTTGCATTGTATTGCATTGTATTGCATGTATTCATTGTATTGCATTGTATTACATTATATTATTAGTATTCATTTATTACATTGTATTACATTATATTACATTATATTGGATTTATTACATTTATATTGCATTATATACATTTATTGACATTTATTAGCATTAGTATTACATTATATTACATTTATTCATTTCATTATATTCATTGTATTCATATTACATTATGTATTACATTATTGTATTATTATTCATTATATTACATTGTATTACATTATATTACATTTATTCATTATATTACATTATATTCTTATTTATTTACATTATATTCATTAGTATTACATTGATATTACATTATATTGATATTTCATTGTATTACATTGTATTACATTATATTACATTGTATTATTATTATTATTTATTACATTTATTACATTGATATTAGCATTATATTACATTATATATTACATTTATTACATTATATTGCATTATATTACATTATATTACATTATATTACATTATATTACATTATATTCTATATTTATATTGTATTATTACATTATTATTATATTACATTATATTATCATTATTACATATATTACTTTATTAATTATTACATTTATTCATTATATTCATTATATTATTATATTACATTTATTTTATATTACATTTAATTTTTACATTATATTACATTATTCATTTATCATTATATTACATTTATTACATTTATTGTTTACATTATTTACATTATATTACATTATTACATTGTATTACATTTATTTTTAATTGATTATTGCATTTATTACATTATATTCATTATATTACATTATTCATTTATTCATTTATTATTATTGTATTACATTATACATTATCATTTATACATTATCATTGTATTGCATTGTATTCATTGTATTCATTTATTACTATTATATTCATTTATTCATTTATATTGATATTATATTCATTTATTATTATTATATTCATTTATTATATTATATTATATTATTTATTTATTACATTATTATTATTATTATTTACATTATATTCATTTATTGTATTATCTATTTATTCATTAATTCATTTATTCATTTATTATTTATATTATCATTTATTCATTTATTCATTTATTCATTTATTCATTTATTACATTATATTCATTATTCATTGTATTCATTTATTACATTTATTCATTTATTACATTTATTACATTTATTCATTATTCATTGTATTCATTTATTACATTTATTAATGTATTTTATCATTATTCATTTATTCATTTATTACATTTATTTAATTTATTCATTGTATTACATTATATTCATTTATTCATTATATTCATTGTATTACATTATATTCATTTATTACATTTATTACATTTATTACATTATATTACATTTATTACATTTATTACATTTATTCATTTATTCATTTATTCATTTATTATTTATTTACATTTATTCATTATATTACATTTATTCATTTATTATTATATTACTAATTATTATATTTATTATTCATTATATTAATTATATTACATTTATTCATTTGATTATTACATTATTATTATTTATTACATTTATTACATTATATTCATTTATTCATTTATTACATTTATTCTATTTTTATTACATTATATTATTTATTCATTTATTCATTTATTATTATATTACATTTATTACATTTATTACATGTATTCATTTATTCATTTATTCATTTATTATTGTATTCATTTATTACATTTTATTGCATTTATTCATTGTATTACATTTATTACATTATTACATTATTATTAATTATTATTACATTTATTCATTTATTACATTTATTACTTATTATATTCATTTATTACATTTATTACATTATATTCATTTATTACATTTATTATTATTACATTATATTCATTTTCATTTATTACATTATTTACATTTATTACATTATATTAATTTATTGTTATTACATTATATTACATTTATTACATTATATTACATTATATTGCATTTATTCATTTATTCATTATATTACATTATATTACATTTATTATTATATTCATTTATTTACATTATATTGTATTCATTTATTCATTGTATTCATTATATTACATTGTATTACATTATATTACATTATATTATTATATTACATTATATTACATTATATTTATTCATTTATTACTTTATTCATGTATTGCATGTATTTCATTGTATTACATTATATTACATTATATTACATTGTATTACATTTATTACATTGTATTACATTGTACTTATTGCATTTATTCATTTATTATGTATTCATTGTATTACATTTATTGCATATTGATTGTATTACATTTATTCATTGTATTACATTTATATTACATTTATTATTATATTACATTATATTACATTTATTTATATTACATTGTATTACATTATATTGTATTACATTATATTCATTATTCATTATATTCATTGTATTACATTTATTCATTATATTACATTTATTACATTAGTATTGCATTATATTACATTATATTACATTTATTACATTTATTCATTTATTACATTTATTATTTACTTATTATATTATCATTACATTATTCATTTATTACATTGATATTACATTATATTACATTATATTGCATTATATTATGTCATTTATCATTTACATTTATTACATTATATTACATTTATTACATTGTATTACATTATATTACATTGTATTACATTATATTACATTATATTACATTATATTACATTGTATATTACATTATATTACATTATATTACTTATATTGTATTACATTATATTATTATTATCATTATATTACATTGTATTACATATATTACATTGTATTATCATTATACATTTATATACTATATGTATTATTACATTGTATTCATTATATTACATTATTTACATTGTATTACATTATATTACATTAATTACATTGTATTACATTATATTCATTTATATTATCATTTATTGCATTGTATTGCATTTATTGCATTTATTATTATTATTTATTGCATTTATTACATTATTATTACATTGTATTACATTATTTACATTTATTACTTATTTATTAGCATTGTATTACATTGTATTCATTTATTATTTCATTTATTATTATATCATTGTATTCATTATATTGCATTTATTGCATTGTATGCATTTATTGCATTGTATTGCATTGTATCATTTATATTTATTGCATTGTATTATCATTGTATTACATTATATTCATTATATTACATTGTATTACATTTATTACATTGTATTACATTGTATTAGCATTATATTATTATTATATTACATTGTATTACATTATATTGCATTTATATTTATTACTATTATTTACATTACTTATTACTTACTTACTTATTCATTATATTAATTATATTACATTATATTCATTTATTACTATATTATTATTATTTTATGTCATTGTTATTAATATTGTATTACATTTATTCATTATTACATTGTATTACATTTATTGCATTTATTCATTGTATTACATTTATATTACATTATTCATTGTATTACATTATATTGACATTATATTACATGTATTAATTTATTACATTATATTCATTTATTCATTTATTATTGTATTCATTGTATTCATTATACATTGTATTCATTGTATTAGCATTGTATTACATTATTCATTGTATTCATTATATGCATTGTATTACATTTATTACATTGTATTACATTATATTATTATCATTATTTATTACATTGTATTACATTGTATTCATTATTGCATTATTACATTATATTGCATTATTATGTATTACATTGTATTACATTGTATTACATTTATTGCATTTATTGCATATATACATTTATTCATTGTATTCATTTATTCATTGTATTATTTATTCATTGTATTATTGTATTCATTGTATTACATTATATTCATTATATTGCATTGTATTACATTGTATTACATTGTATTGCATTGTATTCATTATATTCATTTATTACATTGTATTACATTATATTACATTGTATTACATTATTCATTTATTCATTTATTATTGTATTACATTGTATTCATTATTAGCATTGTATTACATTGTATTGCATTATATTGCATTTATTCATTTATTACATTATTATTATCATTGTATTACATTGTATTACATTTATTGCATTGTATTACATTGTATTCATATTACATTTATTGCATTATTCATTATATTACATTGTATTACTTATTTATCATGTATTACATTATATTACATTGTATTACATTATATTACATTATATTACATTTATTGCATTTATTGATTGTATTACATTGATATTATCATTGTATTACATTAGTATTATATCATTATTGCATTTATTCATGTATTACATTGTATTACATTAGTATTACATTTATTACATTATTACATTTATTACATTATATTACATTATATTACATTTATTGCATTATATTACATTGTATTACATTGTATTCATGTATTCATTATTCATTACATTATATTCATTTATTACATTGTATTACATTGTATTACATTGTATTACATTGTATTACATTATATTACATTGTACATTACATTATTATTACATTATATTACATTGATATTATTATTAATATTATTCATTATGTATTTAATGTATATTATTAATTGTATTTATTGTATTATATTATATTTATTACATTGTAGTGTATTATATTGTATTATTTGTATTGTACTGTATGTATGTACTATGTACTGATATATACTATCTATACTAGTAATGATACTATACTGTATTGCATTGTATTGTATTGTATTGAATTGCATTGTATTGCATTGTATTGCATTGTAATGCATTGTATTACATTGTATTGTATTGTATTGTATTGTATTGTACTGTATTGTATTGTATTGCATTATATTGTATTGTATTGTATTGTACGGTACTGTACTGTACTGTACTGTATTGCATTGTATTGTATTGTATTGTATTGTATTGTATTGTACTGTACTGTACTGTACAGTATCGGATAGCATCGTCCCATGTCATTTCGTATCTTATTGTACCGTATTGTATTGCATCGTGTTGTTTTTACCTATATTGTATTGTAAAATAATGAGATGTAGTGTATTTTATTTCATTGTATTACGTGGTTTTGTATTGTATTGCATTGCATTGTGTTATGTTGCATAGCATTTCATTTTGTATTGTAGTGTACAATCCAGTGAAGTAAAGCAGTACGATGTAGTGTAGCGCGGTGTAGTATAATGCAGTGTAGTGTGAAGTAGTGTAATGTAATATAGTTAAATTTAGTGTATTGTAGTGTAGCGTAGTGTGTTGTATTGTATTGTGCGGTACTCTGGTGTGGTGTAGTGCAGTGTAACGTATGTGTGTTGTGAGGTATAGTGTAGTATACAAAACTTAGTGTAGAGTATTTTAGTGTACTGTACTGTACTGCCCTGTACTGTACTGTGCTCTGTAATAGAATGACGTACTGTACTTACTGCACTGTACTGTGTCGTATTGTATGGTATTGTATAGAATTGTGTTGCACCACATAATAGTGGTGAAATCCAATCTGGCGTTACACTAATCTTGAAGTTAGTTTTCATAAATTCCGTTTTTTTAATTATTTTGATGCGTTTACGATAAAGGAGTTCCACCCTACACATTTAATCGTTAACGTACGTCCTTATAGAAGCACGGCTACCTTTACCGGATTCGTTAAATGCGATGTGCATTAGCAAAATTGGGGAGTATTAAATCATGAAGACGAAACTACCGCGCTCGTGATAGGTACCCTTGTTTAGCCTTTTCTAGTTTCGTTAAAAGAGATTTTTTTATGGTTCTTGCAATGATCAAAGTGCAATGTCTCTTTGGGTATCTTTAGTTCTCGTAGTACTCCGTTTTTCTTTATGGTTACTTTTTTAAACTCACCAATTTCCGTTGATTTCTTCACTTGTCCTGCTGTTTTAATTGGTTTTATATTTCTTCTGGTTCTCCTAGTTATCAGTTGATCATAATTTCTCTAAATCTATTGATTATACTACTTTTTCTTATTCCTTTAGTATTTTCATTCTTTTAAATATTTTAGTTTTAATTTTTCTCTTTCATTCTCAAATTTCTGTACATCTTCTAGCTTGTGGCTTCTGCTGTTATTTCAGCACTTCGTGTTGGTTCTTCATTCGTAGTTCAATTGATTTATCTGCTTCCCCAGCGCTTCCACTTTACCCTCTCCACCTCTGTTAGTTTTTCCGCTTTTTTTCTTTATCCTTTTTTATTGTTTGGTTCTGCTGTTTTTGCTAATTCTGTTTACTTTGTTTCTCTGAATTTTCTTACACGTTTAACTACTAATGTACTATCAGCTTTTCTTGAACTTTCTGCACTTTTCTTTGTCCTACTTTCCATAATTGTCCAATATACACCGCTTTTTTAGTATTTCTGCTAAAGTTATTTCCCAACTTCGTCTACTTCTACTGTTTATTTAGCTTCTCATCCTAAACTTACTATTCTAGCTTCTGCAGCTATTTAAAGTTTTCTACAAATTTAACAGATTTTCAAGCATTACTTTCTATTCTCGATTCTAACCATTTTATTCACCAATACAAGCGTGTAACAACCTCAAAAACCAATGACCTTGAAAATTAACGCTAGTTTAAATTTTACCTCCCTCCCCTTATTACCTAATAACATGTATATTCTGCATTATAAGTGTTTTGTAACCGTGGTTTCATATTAGTTGAGTTGATCGGCATATTTCCACAGCTTTTTGAGCGCGACGTTTCGGAAGCGCACTCTCCTTCCGTCATGAGGCTTAGTCCTGAGAAGGACTATTTTCGCACTTGAGTCGAATTCATATGTTATGTATCATTTTTTTCCCAAGCACTTTACTCTCAAAATCGAACTTGGTACCTTTCACTCACTAGTATGACACCTTTACCGCTGAGCCACTGAGTAATCCAATATAATTTTTTAGAACTTGGGTTTCATTTCCACACTAGCTTGGCTTATTGGACTTTCTGCTAGTGCGCTGTGTGTGGCTTCTTTGTTTTCGAGGAGTTGTGTTCTCATCCTTTACCACTATCTGTATGTTATCCCATTGGATGCGGTGGTCTTCGTTCCAGACATGTCCAGCGATTCTTGATTTTTCTGTTTCGCCTTTGCGGACGTTGTTCTTATGTTCCTGAGTTCTCACTTTGAGAACTGCTCTCTCCTATGTATGCTCTGCCGCATTCGCATGGTAGGTTGTACACACAATTCTTGGAAGTCTGATCTTCATTGTATGGTTTGGTTTTTCTTAGTATTCCCCTGAGCGTTCTGGTCGATTTGAAGGCAGTGCGTATCTTGTATTTGCTCCCCATCCTTCGTATTTTGTCTGAGGTAGCTTGTATACATGGTATTATCGCTATATATTTAGGTTCTTCTTTTTCGGTTACCCTTCCCTGTTTAAGTTAGGTGTTGGATCGGGGTAGCCATTTTCTTTGAGTGTTCTAGCGATATTTTCTTTTCTTTGTTCAGGTCCTTTTGTTTTGAGCATATTGTTTTTGCTCTATCGTACAAGCATTTTGCCACGCCTAACTTCACGTTTTTGTGGTGTTTGGAGTTGTAGTGTAGGTACCTCCCAGTGTGAGTATATACTTGTCGTGAAAGTGTTGTCATCCCTGTGTACAAGTACATCCAGGAATGACAGCTTTTGTTCCGATTCCAATTCCATTGTGAATTTTATAGAGGGTGCGCGACTATTTAGATGATCTAGGAATTCATCTAGCTTATGCTTTCCGTGTTGCCAAACTACGAAAGTATCGTCCACGTATCTAAATCACATCCTTGGTTTCTCTGTGAATTAGGATATCGCTTGGTCTTCAAAGTCTTTCGATATATATATATATATATATATATATATATATATATGAAGTTTAGGGGAAGTAACGACCGTAGTTATTATAAAAATATGGTATCGGGATGCGGTCTAGTTAAAAATGAAAAATGATGTTAATAGATTAATTCTCACTTATGTTCATCTTACACAGATTCCTGATGAAGAAATAAATTATTTCGAAAGCTTGAATTAAATAAAGAGTCATTTTCATTTTTAACTAGACCGCATCCCGATACCATATTTATATATATATATATATATATATATATATATATATATACACAGTTGCGTGCGTTCGTCTAACGTTTCATCCTTTTCCAGCTTGTCCTTTATGATAGTTAGTGCCTTATCAGTAGGTACATTTGTAAATAGACTCACAATGTCGAAGCTTTCCAGTATTTCTTCGTGGTTTGGTTGGAAGTTTCTGATAGTTTCCACGAAGTGCTGCGTATTATTAAACATAGACTCGGTTTTTCCCGATAAGGGTGAGATGATACCTAGCAGTTGGTGTGCTAATGGGTGACAAAGTGAATTTCTTGAGTTCACAATTGGTTTCAGAAGAATTCCTTGCTTATGAATATTTGTTAGGCCGTACAGATGCGGAGGTTTACTGTAGTATGGGGTAAGTCCAGTACTCTGGTAATCGGAAAATTCCTCCTTATCTTTGTCAGCGTCAGGTACATCCGTCTTTCGATTGATGGTATTTGTTTGTACTCGCCCCCGTCCAGTAGTTCTTGGATCTTACTGTTGTAAGTGTACATATCCATTACCACAGTCACGTTTCCTTTGTCTGCCGGGAGAATTTTGATCGTTGGGTCATTCTTAAGGGAAATGCCCGATCTCTTTTCTAGGTTAAAGAGAGGCTAGAGAGGTTAGGTTAAGTTAGGATCTAACCTTACTTCAGTATTCTTCAGCTTCTTCAGGATCTAATTTCATAGATGTTTCTTCGACTGCGGTTATTAAATCTACTTTCGGAACTTTATATAGGTTTTACGCAGGTAAACTTTACGGTATTTGAAATAAATTTAATTTTATCCTTTAAATCGTATTTACAGATATAACTTTATCATTCCTTGAAATTCAAAAATATCACTTTTCTCAAATAGAACACCCTGTATGATTTTACACTGTGTTAAAGAGAATTAAAAAGCACACAATTCTTTATAAGTATGTCCTATATCTTTTTGGCTTATTTTGAATTTTCTGTTGTTCAGTATTTCAATGGTTTTTCTTGAGATTAACCACGGTAGCCATGAAATTTGAAAACAAGAGAGACAAAAAGTTGCATACAATACTAAACACTAACATATACAAGGTGCCCTGGAAAGGTCTTTACAACGCCCTTCCACATAGAGTACACCTCAAAATAAGTGGATTTAACCAAACTTACCTTAGTCCAAAAGTTGATAGTAACCGAGGTACAGGGTGTGAAAGTTGAACAAATAAACCACATTTTCTTTAATATCTTTCGTCTAATTTGAACTAATTTTACGAAATTTGGGATACAGTGGTTTCTTGGGATGAAAAATCCAAATTTGTGAACGGTTTTCTTGTATCTTTTAGAGGGCGTCACAAGGGTCCTATCCTTTCCAGTTAAGAAAGGTTCACCTTATTGGAGTCGTTAGAAGCAACCCTTTCCGAGAAAAACGCATCTGAAGCTGATAACGCACGTAAATTATCAAAGTGGGCCGAACGATATTACAAGGTATTGCAATTTTTTTTTAAAACTTTGGCAAACGTAAACGGTTTTTCGTTGTTTGGCACATTGTGATTTCTGGCACACTCTCAGTATTTGCTTGACGAAAATCGATAACATATCGGTATATTCTAATTTGATATATTGCCATAGTTCCAACTAAATAAAACTACTGTCACGTTTAAGTAACCTTTACTTCTAAATTTTCTTAATAATTAATAATTTAAAAAACTTAAATGTTCTGTCTAATTTTTCATGGTCGGACAATACACCAATGCAGAATGTACCGATTTGTTATTGGTTTTTTGACACTGTTAAGGAAATAGTCGAGAGTGTATCAGAGTTTACCCTGAAAGGTTTCCAAATTATCATACATCAAGTCATCCAACGTTTGCTGTAGTAAAGAGACGTCTTCAAGAAATGGGTCGCTAAGCTCCTGAAACCGTTGATTATGGAACGTAAACAAAAATTTAAAAAAAAGGTGTCAAAATTAAATAATCATTATTAGGCCGCATTCTGTGAGAATTCCTGAAATTGAAGAACACGTGTTAGAACTAAGTACAAGGCGATTAAGTAGAGAAATAAGAGTGTCTAAAACTACCATTAATAGAACACTTAGAGAACAGCTGCTGCATCCATACCACAAGCAGCCAGTTCTTCTTCATCTTACCTCATGATCCTGACGTGTGATTAGTTTTTTGTCACTTTATCAATGTGCAAAGCGAAATCGATTTCAACTTCCCAAAAAACTGTTTGTTCATCGACGAAGCGTGTTGCACAAGAAGAGGGCTAACTAATTTCATAATGAACACATTTATG